>PITA01005232.1:0-113049 GCA_004023965.1 Spilogale gracilis | reverse complement strand
TCTTTTCTAAATTGACTATTGCTTGGACTATTGCTGCCCTGAATTCCATATCTGTCATATTGTTTATGTTCATTTCCAGTAGTTCTGTGACCGAGGTTGCAGTCTCAGGGTTCTTCTTCTGTTGGGTGTTCCTTCTCCGAGTCATTGTGGCGAGGAGTGGTTGAGGGGGTGTATGGCTAGATATATCAGCCACTATCTAGGTGGATTGGTCATTGGAAGGTTTTGGAGCAACAAGAGTTCACCACCAAAAAGGGAGGAGAAAGAAAAAAGAAAACGGAAAAGAGGAAGCAAGAAAAGACACCCCTGCCAGAGCAGGGCCCGGTGATAGGATTTATATGGTACAAAACTGTTACAGGGTAAAGAAAAGGGTTATCAAGGGTAAATGAAGAGATCAAAAAGCGAAGCCCAACCTATATGACCCCCAAGACCAGTATTTATATACTATAAAAGCAAGGACAATTATACAGATACACTGACAAACTAGAGTGGGAAGGTGAGGGCAGACACTCCTTGTGGACAAGGAATGCATTTCATATGCTCCCAAGTTTGTCTTGTTGTTATTGTTGGAGGAGCCCACTTTCAAAAGATGTAGGGGGATTAGAACCGATTGTATATAGGGGTAGTATTGAATAGGGATGTGGGATTGACTTGAAGCTTGTATCTACATGTACACGTAAAAGAGAGAATAAAGGAAGGAGGAGAGAAGAAAGGGAAAAATGGAGGGAGTGAATAGGGAAACAAGAGGCAACAACAAAAGCAGAAAATACAGGGGTGTGTTTCAAAAAATTTCAGGGTAAAAAAGAGAAAAAATAAATAAATAAATAAATAAAATAAAAAAATTAAAAAAATAAAAAATGTTATGGGGTGTTGTATTGGGTATCACGTTGTGATAAGAAAGGGGCTAAAAATTGAAAGAAGAAAAACCGTGAGAATGTATTTTTAAGCTTAGAGTGGAAGCTTTAAAAGTAAAAATAGAAAAAAGTTTAAAAAAGTAAATGAGGTGGAAAACTGTATCATTGAGTTGTAGGGCTTCTGGTACTTGTAGTCAGTGCCAGGAGTTTAATAAATTGCCTTTCCCCCGATTTGGGGTTTTGCATTTGAATGTTGTCCTCCTGAGCTTCTGGCTTGCTTTCTGGGGACGGGGGGGGGGGGGTGCCGTTCCGTTTCAGTACGTCGGAGCAAGATGTCTGCGCGCAGACCTCCCTCCCAGAGAGAGCCTCTACACAGAGAGGGGCTCTTTCCAGCCTCCCGGTTGGCAGTCTGTCACAGCCGGGCTGGTGCAGATGTTGTATTGATTTCTGCCCCCGCCCCCGCTTGTCGTTTCACTCCCGCACCTCAAAGCCATAACTCCTTTTGGATCATGCGACTTTGCGCCCTGGGACGCGAGGCCTCTCCGGTCCCATGCAAGTCTGTAAAAACGCCTTCCCTGGGGGGGGGGTCTGCACGCGGCCCACAGTGTGGAGAGAAATGGGAGAGAAGGGCAGCAGCGTAAAAATAGAATCCACACCCGCTGCTTTCTGGGCAGCTGTGGCGGCTTCGGCGGCGAAGGCGCCGGGTGGGCGCAGCGCAGCGCACGGGGGCCCGGGCAGTGGGACAAGAAAAAAAATTTTTTTTAAAGTCTCCTTGCCTTGCCGCGGGCTCCGCTGTGTTCCCATTTCTGTCTAGCCCCGATTCAGGCCGTAATCTGCTGTTCTTCCTCATTCACAGAGCACTTTTGTTTTGGGGTATTTGTTTTCAATGGTTCAGCTCTGCGGGCTTCCTCCCCCACTCCCCTGTCTCTGGGGGCAAGCCTCCAGACCCTCTTATTTGTTTCTACCTTTTTGCCGATGTTCCTTGTCTCTCGTGGTGGTCCAGAAGTGGGAAATATCACATTTCAGGCTGATTTCATGGGTGTTCGTGGTGGTCTTGTAGTTTTTTTTTTTTTTTTGCTGGAATTCAGTTCTCTTCAGGGAGCTCCCCAAAATGTGGTCACCTGGCCTTCCGCCATCTTGACTGGGCAGGACAGCAGATTTTTTAGCAAAGGTCTTGGAATTTGGAATAAAGAGACACAACAGTTGTCAAGTAACCAGTGACAAGAAATGTCAACACAGCAGTCCATACCCAGTAAAAATACTCATAAGAAATAAAGGCAAAATGGAGATATTCTTGGATGAAGGAATATAAGAGAATTTCAGAATGAAAGATGGAATATCACTATAGACCCCATAAGCATTAAAAGGATCTTAAGGGAATATTACAAACAAAAACCCAACAACTACAAATGACATGGACTAATTCCTCAAAAGCAACAAACTACCAAACTCACCCAAGATGAAATAAATAGCCAGAAGAGCCCTATAACTATTAATTATTAAATACATAAATCAAATTTGCATTTTAAACATTCTGAAAAATATCAAATCCCTAGATTTGATAAGTCATAGAACAGTATATCAAAAGATATAAGTCATTTTACTATATAATAAATGAAAAACAATTTTTAAGTCTTTAGAAATATAAATCTGTAGGCCCTGATGATTTCACTGGTAAATTCTATCAAACATTTTATGAAAGCATAATAGGAATTCTATATAATCTCATCTAGAAAATAGAAGATAAGTAATACTTCTCAGCTCCTTTCATGAGGGCTGCATTACTCTGATACCAAAAACGGACAAACACTACAAGAGGAAGAATGAGACAGACAGACAACTGCAAACCAATATCCCCTATGAAAACAGACAAAAAATTCTCAATAAGATATTAGTAATTAAAACCTAGATCTTATATAAAAAATACTGTACCAAGATCAAACACGATTTATTTTGAATATGCAAGAATGATTCAATATTGGAAAATCATTCAGAAGAGAGGGAGTGGGTGGAATGGGGTAGCTGGGTGATGGGTAATAAGGAGGGTGCTGGGGACCAGCCTCAGCAGAGATGTGAGTCCCGAACTATGGGATGTCTGGCAGGTGAAATAATGACATGGACATGGAGATCTGATGGAAGCTGACAGACCCGAGGTCAGTCAGGAGAGACCTATGAAACAGGCTCAGGCTCAGGCTCTGGCTCTCTAGCTCTGGCTCTGGCTCACTAGCTCTGGCTCTCTAGCTTTGGCTTCTGGGCTCTGGCCTCTGGGATCTCTGGTTCTCTGGCCTCTCTCGCTTCGCAGACTCTCTGGCTCTGCTTCTGTTTTTCTGGCTCTCCTTTTTCTCTGTTTCTGTCTCTCTTGCTCTCTGTTTCTCTGGTTCTAGCTTCACAGGCTCTCTGCCTTTTGCTCTGCTTTGTCTCTGCCTTTTGCTCTCCTTTTATCTCTCTTGACTGTCAAGGGTCCCAGTCTTTTATTATTCCAAAGTGAGGAAGTTGGGGGATGCAGTTAGGTTAAAGTTTAACAAAGTGATTCACAGCAGGCAGAGTCAAGCCTTTCTAAGAAACCAGCCTTTACCATTAAAAGGGAAGTTTGTGAATAGACTCAGTTTGATAGTTGAGCAGGAAGAACAAAAGGCAAGTAAAGATGGTGTTGATGACTGCGATATTAGCATAACTCCAGATTCTTGGCAGGGAAAGCCGGAGGGACTTTCATTCACATTCACGGGTACCTCCACCAAAGTGTCTGGTGGCTTGGACATGGCGGGAGGGGCGGATCACGCACCGTCCTGACAGGAGGGCATGTGTTTTGATGAGCACTTGGTGTTATATGCAACTAATGAATCATTGAACACTACATTAAAAAGTAATGATGTATTATATATTGGTTAATGGAAAATAAAAAAAGGAAAAAATGTTTTAAATGATTTTCAGAAAAAAATTTGAAAATCAATCAGTTGATTTAATCTACCATATTAAGGATATTTTTAAACTACCAGATTATTTCAAACACACAGAAAACATTTGATGAAATATACATTCATGCAAAAAATGTCATAAACGAGGAATAGAAAGCTGCTATCCTGGTAAACCTGGTAAAGGGCATCCACAATCCCTAAAAACATTATACTTAATGGTGGGACACAGAATGTTTTTTCCCAATCCTGAAATCAGGGCAAGGATATTCATTCTCACCATTTCTATTCAATGCTGTATAGGAAATCCTTGCAAGTGCTGGGGTGGGGGAGGGATTAAGAAATAAAAGGCATAAAAATTAGAAAGGAAGGAGTAAAATTCTCCCTGTTTTCAGGCATGATTGTCTATACAGAAAATATCAAGAAATCCATAAAAAGCCTCTAAGGCTAATAGGTAGATTTAGCAAGGTTGCAGTACACAAAGTCAACATATGCAAAAAATCAACTGCATTTTTTCTTTCTTTTTTTATTATGTTAAGTTAGCCACCATACAGTACATCATTAGTTTTTCTTTCTTTTTTAAAAAAGATTTTATTTATTCATTTGAGAGAGTGAGTGAGAGAAAGCATGAGAGGGGAGAAGGTCAGAGGGAGAAGCAGACTCCCCATGGAGCTGGGAGCCCAATGCGGGACTCAATGCCAGAACTCCAGGATCATGACCTGAGCCGAAGGCAGTGGCTTAACCAACTGAGCCACCCAGGCACCCCACATCATTAGTTTTTGATGTAGTGTTCAATGATTCATTAGTTTTGTATAATACACATGATGGGTATTAAAGAGGATATAAGCACTGGGTGTATTTCTATATACTAACAAGGTATAAACTGAATTTTTTTTTTTAAAAAAAACACTACTTATGATACTACAAGAAACAGAAATATAATAAGACAGATACAGGGTCTGTATGCTGAAAACTAAAAAAAAATTTTTTAAATACTGATATACTGGGTATTGTATTTAAGTGATGAACTACTGAAGTCTCCTGAAACCAATATTGAACTGTATGTTAACTAATGATAATTATAAAAATAAAAAGACTAAAAAATGCTGATAAAAAAACTTAAAGAGGATCTAAACAAATGGAGAGAGATAGTAGATATCAATTTCCCCAAAATGCTATATAGACTTAACTAATACCAATCAAAATCCACGCAGGAATTTTTGTTGATATATACAAATAGGTTTTAAATTGTATAGGGAGAGGTAAAGGGAGTAGAGTAGGTAGAAAAAATATTGATAAGAAGAGCAATTAGAGGAATCACGCTATCCAATTTCAAGACTTACTGGAAAGCTACACTAATCAACACAGTGTAGTAATGACAGAGGAATAGACACAAAGATCAGTGGAACAGAATAGAGAGGTCAGAAGTAGACTCACACAAGCTGACCCATATACAGCAGAGGACTTTTACACAGAAAATAGAACTCTCAAAACTCAACAATAAAATAAGTAACCCAATTTTTTAAATCAACAAAAGACTTAGGCACTTCACTAAAAAGGATATAAAGTCAGTAAACAGGCACATAAAAAGATGTTTAACGTGACTGGCTATTAGGGAAATGCAAATTAAAACTGGAATGGCTGGAGTCATCTTGGTATTATGATGGGGATTGCGTTAAATCTGTGGATTGCTCTATGCTCTAATATAGATGTTTTAATAATATATGTTCTTCCAATTCCTGAGCCAAAAGAACCCAAGAACCAAAAAACAAACAAACAAAAAAACTGGAATGGCTAAAATAATCCTGTTGCTACCTGATGAGGACACAAAGGAGCTAGAACTCTCATATGTAACTGGTGGGAATGTAAAATAGTACAGACACTCTAGAAAACAGGTTAACAGTTTTTAAATAAAGTTAAACATACATTTACCACATGACATAACAATCCCACTCCTGAGTATTTTCCCTGAAGCAACAAAATCTTATGTTCACACAAAAACCTATACATAACTGTTGATAGTAGCTCTATCCATTATTGCCCTATACTGGAAACAACTTAACAGTGTATTAGTTTTCTAGTAGTGTAAAAAATTAGCATGAACTTACTGGCTTGAAATAAATCACACTTATAAAGTTCTAGAAATGAGAAAATCTGAAATGGGTTTCAGCTGGGCTAAAATCAAAGTTTTTATAGGCTGCATTGTTATCTGGAGGCTCCAGGGAAGAATCAGTTTTCTTGCCTTTTTCAATTTCTAGAGGCTGCCTACATTATTTGGCTCATGGTCCCTTCTGATTTTTAACCATGAGATGCTAGTTCTGATGATTAGCAATCTTAATTCCTCTTGCCATGTACAATGACATATTATAACATGCCACAACACAGGTTTTGGGGATTAGGTTGTGGACATCCTTGGGAAAACCATAAATCCACCTACCACAAATGGACAAGTATGAGCCAACAAACTGTGGTATGTCAATACAATGGAATCTCATTCATCAATAAAAAGGAATGAACTTTGATATACACAACTTGGATAAATCTTAAAGACATTATGCTGAGTAAACAAACTAATCTCAAAAGTTTAGGTTCTTTATGAGTCTATCTATAGGACATTATCAAAAAGATAAAATTATAGAAGGAGTGGAACAAGATAGCAGAGGAGTAGGAGACCTAAAAATCATCTGGTCCCAGGAGTTCAGCTGGATGGTTATCAAACCAGTTGGAATACCTACATCTTCAACAGGAGATGGAAGAGAAGAAGAGAAGAAATTCTAGGAACAGAAAAGTGACCACTTTCTAGAAGGTAGGACACTCAGAGAAGTGAATCAGAGGTAACATTTGGGAAGCCGGACTGTGGGGGAAGGGGCCAGCTCCCAGCCAGCAGGAGAGCAGCGGAGGACAAAATCAGAACTTTTAGATGTCTGCTCCACTGAGGGATTCTGACCCAGAGGCTAAGCAGGGGGTGAGGGGTGGGAGGCAGTGAAGCCCTCATTGGGACAATGTGGTCTCAGGACCCATCCATAGGGTAACAGAAGGACCCAGGGCACCTGAGCATGGCAGAGCTCCAAGCTATTGGAGTGGGGAAGCCACTGCAGAGATGGAGCGGAGGAGGGGGCTTGGCATTACCTTAAACCATGATCTGAGGTGCAGTCAGGCTACTGCTCTTTGAGCAGGTACCCCACAAGTGGCAGATGCGGGGAGAACCCTCCTTCCTCCACCACAACAGGCAGCATGGGAGCACACTGCAGGAATCTGCTGGACCTGGAGACTCCAAATGGGGCTGAGAGCAAGAGATAGAAATGCTCATTCACAGGCCAGGTGAGCACAGAGTAAGGCCGGAGACCAGGGGGACGGGAGTGATTGACTGCTTTTCTCTGAGGGCTCACTGAGGAGTGGGGCCCCAAGCTCTCAGGTCCTCTGGGCCAGAGACTGGGAGGGGGCCATTTCATTCCTGTCTTCCAAAGCTGTACAGAAAGCTTTCAGGGAACAAAAGCTCTGGAGAGCAAACCTGAGCAGATTGCTTAGCCTAGCCCCTGGCAAGGGCAGGGCAGTTCCATCTCAGGCAATGACATTTGAGAATACAACTGGTCCCTCCCCTAGATCAGCAGAAACATCCAGGCAAGACCAGTTCACTGATCAATGAGAACTGTGGAACTTCAGAGCTAGGCAATGCATCCTGTAGTATTCATGGCTTTTCCCCCATGATTTTTTAGTCTTTCAAAGTTAAATTTTTTTAATTTTATTTTTTTCTTATTCTATTTTTAATTTTTTTTCTTTCCTATTTTAATGTTTTTAAACTATTTTATAAGTACCTTTTTTAAAAAATATTTTTCAATTTTCATTGTTTTAGTCATATTCTATCCCTCCATTGTATTAACTTTTTTGTAAACATATGGGTCTTTCTTCTTTTACAATTTTGGGATACCGTATCTTCTAATAGATAAAAATATACCCTAAATCTAGCACATGGCTTTGTTCTAGTCTCCAGCCTCACCAGTCTTTCCTTTTTTTATTAACCAACTTTTTATCTTACCAATTCCTTTTTTAGAATCTTTAATTTTCATCTTTACAGTCATATTCCATCCCTTCATCATGTATATCCTTATTTTTGTACATATATAAGTTTTTCTTTCTTTAAAATTTTGGGAGGCAGTTTCTTCTAACAGACCAAAATATACTCAAAATCAAGTGTGTGGCTCTGTTCTACTCCCAAGTCTAATCATATATATATATATATATATATATAGAGAGAGAGAGAGAGAGAGAGAGAGAGAGAGAGAGAGAAATAGATAGAGATAGATAGAGATTTTTTTCCCTTTCTTCTCCCCCAGTTTCTGGTCTCTTCTGATTTGGTTAGTGTATATTTTTCTGGGGTAATTGCTACCCTTTTATAATTTTTTTCTCTCATTCATCTACTCTTATCTGGATAAAATGACAAGGAAGAAAAACTCACCTCAAAAAAAAAAAAAGAACAAGAGGCAGTACTGATGGCTAGGAACCTATCAATATAGACATTAGTAATATGTCAAACTAAAGTTCAGAATGACGATTATTAAGGTGCTAACTGGGCTTGAAAAAAGTATGGAAGATATTAGAGAATCCCTTTCTGAAGAAATAAAATCACTTTCTGGAGAAATAAAAGAACTAAAATCTAACCAAGTTGAAATCAAAAAAGCTATTAATGAGGTGCAATAAAAAAATGAAGGCTCTTACTGTAGGATAAATGAGGCAGAAGACAGAATTAGCGATATAGTAGACCAAATGATGGAAAATAAAGAAGCTGAGAAAAATAGAGACAAACAACTACTGGACCACGAGTGGAGAATTTAAGAGATAAATGATACCATAAGATGAAACAATATTAGAATAATTTGGATCCCAGAAGAAGACGAGAGAGAGAGAGAGAGAGAGGAACAGAAGGTGTATTGGACCAAATTATAGCAGAGAATTTCCCTAATTTGGTGAAGGGAACAAGCATCAAAATCCAGGAGGCACAGAAATCCCCCCTTAAAATCAATAAAAATAGGTCCACACCCCATCACCTAATAGTAATACTTAAAACTTACATGTCTCAGTGACAAAGAGAAAATGCTGAAAGCAGCTCAGGAAAAGAGGTCTGTAATCTACAATGGCAGAAATATTAGATTAGCAGCAGACCTATCCACAGAGACCTGGCAGGCCAGACAGGACTGGCATGATATATTCAGAACACTAAATGAGAAAAATATGCAGCCAAGAATACAATATCCAGCTAGTCTATCATTGAAAATAGAAGGAGAAATCAAAATCTTTCAGAACAAAAAACTAAAAGAATTTGCAGACACCAAACCAGTCCTACAGGATATATTGAAAGTGGTCCTCTAAGCAAAGAGAGAGCCTAAAAAGTAACAGACCATAAAGGAACAGAGACAATATATAGTAACAATCACATTACAGGCAATACAATGGCACTAAATTCATATCTTTTAATAGTTACCCTAAATGTAAATGGGCTAAATACCCCAATCAAAAGACATAGGGTATCAGAAGGGATAAAAAAAGCAAGACCCATCAATATGGGTCTCCAAGAAAATCATTTTAGACCCAAAGTCACTTCCATATTGAAAATGGGGGATGGAAAACAATTTACCATGCAAATGGACATCAAAAGAAAGCTGGGGTGGCAATCCTTATATCAGAAAAATTAGACTTTAAGCCAAAGACTATAGTAAGAGATGAGGAAGGATACTATTTCATACTTAAATGGTCTGTCCAACAAGAAGATCTAACAATTTTAAATATCTATGCCTCTAACATGGGAACAGACAATTACATAAACTAATTAATAGCTATATCAAAGAAACACATCGACAATAATACAATAATAGTAGGGGACTTTGACACCCCCCTCACTGAAGGTTTGTTCATAATCTTTGAACTCTAGAGAGTTTTACTTGAATATATGAAGACCCAAGCACAAATCAATAAGAACCAGACAGAGAAAGCATTCTCTGATCATCTAAGGATGACCATCAAGAATATAAAAGCATTCTCTGATCATCTAAGGATGACCAGCAAGGATATAAAAGTTTTAAATGACAAACTGGACCAGATGGACATCACATATATATTCAGAACATTCCATCCCAAAGCAACAAAACACATTCTTCTCTAGTGCACATGGAACATTCTCCAGAATAGATCACATCCTGGGTCACAAATCAGGTCTCAACTGGTACCAAAAGATTGGGATTATTCCCTGTATATTTTCAGACCACATTGCTTTGAAACTAGAACTCAACCACAAGATAAAAGTTGGAAAGAATTCAAATACATGGAGGCCAAAGGGTGTCTTACTAGAGAATGACTGAGTCAACCAGGAAATTAAAGAAGAATTTAAAAAATTCATAGAAACAAATGAAAATGAAAACGCAACTGTTGAAAATCTTTGGGACACACTTTGTCATTTGCTCCCAGAGATAATGATCATGTGTAATCAAATATTTGAAGGCTTTTCTGGAAACCTGTCCCTCTCAGCTCACTGAGTTTGGGTGACATTGTTAAGCAAATAGGCCTCAAATAACAGACCCCTCTACACATGGATACCATGTAAAAAGTGATGAATATTTGTTTTCCTACATATGGTCCAGAAATGTGGAGTTTCAGATTAGTGATGTTTAATCATGGCCTATTTTGAAATATTAAAGGATGTGATTTAAGAGAAAAAAATTCTTGGACAATGTTTGAAGGTTGGTTTTTACTCATAAGTTGTTATCCATTTGTGCTCCATTGTTCCACCCACTGTGTTACCATATTGATTAGAAAGAGGACAGCAGGGGCTCCTGGGTGGCTCAGTCTGTTAAGCGTCTGTCTTCAGCTCAGGTCCTGATCCCAGGGTCCTGAGATTGAGACCCATATTGGGCTCTGTGCTCAGCAAGGAGTCTACTTCTCCCTCTCTCTATACCCCTCTCTGCATCTGCCACTTGTGCTCTCTCTTTCAAATAAATGAATAAAAAATCTTAAAAAGAAGAAGAAGAAGAAGAAGAAGAACAACAACAACAACAACAACAACAACAACAGTATTTGTAAATAGGACTCAGTATTTGCGAATAGGACTTTTGGAATTTGTTCTGTTTTTGGTTTTGTTTTTTAAATCAGTAGAAATGGTTTCTCTGTCTAGTTCTTATTGATTTGTGCTTGGGTCTTCATATATTCAAGTAAAACTCTCTAGAGTTCAAAGATTATGAACAAGCCTTGGGCTGGCAGTTTGGTTCATCTACCCTTAAGATGCATATTCCTACTAACTTTTCTAATCCATACTCTGTGTCACTTGGCCCTCTCATCTCACTCTCAGTGTGGCTGAATCAAACATGCCCTAAGAGGCTGCTCATTAGTCTCAGTGCCATAAGCACTTTCTGAACAAGTTCTCTCCTCCTGCAAACCCTGACAGCCCCCATGCATCCACAGCACATAATTTAGCATTTTACTGTTCAAGGATACATCTATTAACATGCCAGACGTGATTCAACAAGGCACTTCTGCTCATTGAGGGGAGAAAGTATCAGAGGGGCATGGGGGATGTGTTCCAGAGTCATAATGGTGGGGAATGTTGAGGGAAGATTGGTATTTCAAAGCAAAAATGTAATTATATACTTAACAAAAATAACATAACCTTTCACAGTCATATGTTTTAAAAGGTTAATTTATGCTGACTAAAACAAAGCAATGCTGTGTGTTGCTATGGCAGCCTTTACTAAGGTCCTGTTCATGGGCGCCAGGACTACAGTTTGAGAGTAAGAATCTAGTTCTTCCCCCGTTGAAATGTCCAAAACCAAGCTTCCAGGTCTTATACTCCATGAAATGTACAAACACATAAAGTTTGCTAAGGAATATTTAAAGATATTACTTAATATCAACCAAATACCATTGCTAACAGCAATCCATTCCAAATATTTATTGAATGCCTGAATGACAAAGTCTTTTGCTGGGATCAGGTTTGCTTTACAGTTCTTGCCTTTAGGCACCCTGCAGACCCAGAAAGGAGACTGAGAGAGCTATAGAAGAGTGATGAGTGTTGCCACTCCTTAGGGACAGAGTTCTGAGATAGCAGAGGAGGGCCTGGTCACTTCTGCCTGATAACACAAGAGATGATGTCACAAATGAGGTAGGTATGAAGATGTCAAAGACAAGAAGAAACACACATGTGGAAAGGTTTGAGAACAAGGTTGGCTCCAATTCATGGAAGTTAGAGAAGGAATGGGTTTATTATTTTTAAAAAAAATTATTTATTTATTTGAGATGTTGAGCACACAAGCTAGGAGAGGGACAGATGGAGAGAAGGAATCTCAAGCAGACTTTGTGATGAGTACAGAGCCTGAGGTGGGACTCCATCTCACCACCCTGAGATTGCAATCTGAGCCAAAATCAAGAGTTGGACACTAAACTGATTGAGCCACTCAGGCACCCTGGAAAGGAATGAGTTTAAATCAAAAGAAACATGGACAGTCTCATAGCAAGTCAAGAATGATGAATACTAAGCAATGGACCTTAGATTTAGACTCTAATGTCCAGTTTAATGGAAGATCTAGTTTAGTAGAGAGGTGGAAACAAACACCAGTTGTAAACCAGTCTTAGAATTATGAAGATATGTTTTACAGCAGCAGTGGGTCAATTCTATTTGTAGGCAGAAGGGAAGGATTGGGAGTAAGAGAGAGAAATGATAGTAATTAAGTCAAGGAAGCAAACCAGGCTGAAATCATAATGTGGAGAGGGAGGAGAGCCCTGGAAAGAAACAAATCACCTCTTCCTGCTTCTGTTACTCTCTCTTTGGACCTGATTAGTTTCCTTTGTGTCTCTCATTGCTATTTATAATTATCATGTCTCATGTATTCATATACTGTATATATTTGTTTGCTTGCATATTTTTCTAATTCACTTTCCTGGAGTGCACGCTGAGAGCAGGATTATAGGCTGCACTCTGCCTGGCACATAAAAGGTTCTCAGTAAATCCTTTGTAAATAAGATGGGAAGTGAGGAAAGAAGGAAAATGTGAAGGTGCAGAAAGATGAGGATGAGACAAGGAAGCCAAGAGGGAACATACTGCATTCCTTTACTTCCCAAGAGGAGTGGCAGGGTCAGAGCTGAGAGAGAAAGAGGTCAGAGAGTGGCTGGTGGGAGAAAAATTGAGGAGAGGGCAGTCAGGAGTGAGGATGAAAGGAAAAAAAAATGAGCAGTAGCACCTGGAAGGACCCTGTCAAAGCTGGAAAGTGAGACTTGAGAGTGGACTGAATAGCAAGGCCTTATGATCTTCTTCAGAAGTTCTTGACCATCTCAGCAAGGGAGACACAAAAGCAAATGGGAGTTGTTAACAACCAGAGTTAGCAGCAGATACACAGAACAAGGTAGCATCAAACTTTATAACTGCCGGACATTCACATCTCTGATTCATAACACAACCAGCTCATTTAAAGAGGATATTCTCAAAGTTTTGTTAAGAGTGCCTCATGAAACCATCTCTTTCAGCTGTGCCTACTGTGCATTCTCTCACTTTGATGGAAGAGCTGTCCTTGGGGATCAAAATCTGAAGGTCAGTTTGAGCTTTTAGATTTTCTGAGGCAGGTGGGGTGCCTTAAAGTGGGATAGGCAAAGAGGCAGCCGACGGGAGGGTCAATGTGGCATTTGTTAACTGACACCAAAACAAAACCTGGAGCATATCATCAGTTCTCAATTCCTCCAGCTTCTTTAGGGAGGAGGATCTCAAACCTTTGCATTCATCAGAATCATCTGGGGTGCTCATTAAACCAGGTTTCTGGGCTTACCCATAGAGTTTCTGATTCTATAGGTCTGGAGTGGGGCCCAAGAATTTCATCTCTAACAATCTCCCAGGTGATGCTGAAAATTACTTGTCTGGGAACCATACTTCAAGGCAAAGGGCAGCCTCTTTATGCTTTCATGTTGCTTCTCTTGGCCTTTTTGTAACCAAAAGAAACATCTATGACTATTATGTTCCAGGCAACATTCTAGTTCTTGAAACAGAGCCCAGCCCAGAGTAGGCACTCAGAAAATATTGGCTGAATAAATAAATGAATGGTGAACAAAATCTAGACACAATCCCTGCCCTCATGCCCTCAAGGAGCTTACAGACCAGTAATAGAGTCTACATTCATATAATAATCTCATAAATAAATATATGACTATGAACTGTGGTGTATGCTATGAAAACAAATTCTGAGTGCTATTACAGTAATAGGATTGGAAAAACCTGGGAAAGGATTGCATGATGAAATGAAGACCTGAAGGCACTGCTTATTTAAAATGATTTCACCAGGATGAAAATACCAGTGGGAGTTATGAGCACACAGCTCTACAGTCTACTGCACTGGCCTTTCCAAATTCCATGGCATCTATTCCAGGACCGAGCAAATACTAAGTGTTCCACAGCTGTTACCTGGTTGATGATAAACCAGCGAGCAGCTAGCTGAGTAGCTTGGGGACAGACAGTGAAGCAATTTGGGCTGTAGGCTTCTCCTCTGTATAATAAGGGGGTGCTTTCTGTCATTGTCCCAGGATGGGATTATAACCTTAGGTGTACATTGGAACCATCTGAGGTGATTAAAAAAAAAAAGGGCCTGGGTCTCTCTCTCAGACTTCAATTTAATTGGTCTACTGTGCAACCTGGGAATCAACAATTTTGTAAGTTTCCCAAGTGATTCTTTTTTTAAATAATGTTTTTTATTATGTTGTCAGTCACATACAGTATACATTTGTTTTTGATGTAGTGTTCCATGATTCATTGTTTGCATATAACCCCTCCTTAATATCCAAATGTGGGTCACCCCTCCCCCTAACCCTCCCCTCTAAAACCTTCAGTTTGTTTCCCGGAGCCCATAGTCCCTCATGGTTCCTCTCCTCTGATTTCTCCTCTCTTAATTTTTCCCTTCCTTTTACTAATGTCCTCCATGCATTCCTTATATTCCACAAATAAGTGAAATCATATGATAACTGTCTTTTTCTGCTTGACCTATTTCACTTAGTATAATCACCTCCAGTTCCATCCATGCTGATGCAAATGTTGGGTATTCATCCTTTTTGAAGGCTGAGTAATATTCCATTGAATATATGGACTACATCTTCTTTATCCATTTGTCTATTGAAGGGTATCTCAGTTCCTTCCAATGTTTAGTTATTGTGGACATTGTTGCTCTAAACACTGCAGTGCATGTAGCTCTTTTTTTCACTACATCTGTATCTTTGGGGTAAATACCCAGTAGTGCAATTGTTTGGTTGTAGAGTAGCTCTATTTTTAACTTTTTGAGGAACCTTCACACTGTTTTCCAAAGTGGCTATAACAGCTTGCATTCATTCCAATCAACAGTTTAAGTGGGTTCCCTTTTCTCCACAACCTCTCTAACATTTGTTTGCTGCCTTGTCAATTTTTGGCATTCTAACTGGTGTAAGATGGTATTCTCAAGGTTGTTTTGATCTGAATTTCCCTGATGGCTAATGATGATAAACATTTTTTTTCATGTGTGTCTGTTAACCATTTGTATGTCTTCCTTGAATAAGTGTCTGTTCATGTCTTCTGCCCATTTTTTTTGATTGGATTATTTGGTTTTTTAGGTATTGAGTGAGAATTTCTTCACAGGTCTTAGATATCAGCCCTTTATCCGTAGTGTCATTTGCAAATATCTTCTCTCATTCTGTGGGTTGCCTCTTTGTTTTGCTGACTATTTCCTTTGCTGTGCAGAAACTTTTCATTTTGATGAAGTCCTCAAAGTTCATTTTTTGCTTTTGTTTCCCTTGCCTTTGGAGACATGTTTTGAAAGAAGCTTCTGTGGCCAATGTTGATGAGGTTACTGCCTATGTTCTCCTCTAGGATTCTGATGGATTCCTGTCTCACATTGAGTTCTTCCATCCATTTAGAGTTTATCTTTGTGTATGGGGTAAGAGAATTGGTTGAGTTTCATTCTTCTCTGTATAGCTATCCAATTTTCCCAGCATCATTTATTGAAGAGACTATCATTTTTCAACTGGATATCTTTTTCTGCTTTGTCAAAGATTAGTTGACCATAGAGTCGAGGGTCCATATCTAGGTTATCTATTCTGTTCCATTGGTCTATGTGTCTGTTTTTGTGCCAGTACCATGCTGTTGGGAGCCGCCCGGGTCTCGAGAGCTGATGTAGTCACCACGGGGAAGATGGCAGTCTGAGCAAGGCTCCTGTTTCATGGGTATTCACTGACCTCCATAAGTTGCAGTGAGAGGGTAGCAGTAGAGCAAAGCTCCTGATGCCAGAAAATAACCCCACTTCCTGACGTGGTCACAGTGAGGAAAGGGCAATCTGAGCCTTGCTCTTGCCAATGGTGTGAAACTGAACTCTGCTCTTTCTACTAATTGGTTTTTATCCTAAAAGTAAATCTCATTACCCTTCACAGGGCCTCAGGGTGTTCTAAGCCAAACTAAAACCCCTTGCAGTCTTTAAATCTTGTCAAGAGAATGTACATTTTGTACTTTCCCTTTAAATTTCCTGCAGCTCTGTGGAGGAGATTGTCAAGGCTCTTAAATGGTTAAATAAAGGGCTTAATATAAGAAATAAAACTGTACTGACAAGAATATTGCCACACACACAAAGGATCCATAAATAAAGACTTCTGCACCCAGTCATAGAAAAGAGGCTTGGGCAAGCACTTTTACCTTTGCTAAATAAGTTTCCTTTCTCCTTGGTGCCAGACAGATTAAATTCTGGCCATTTATTAATAATGTAACCCAAACTATATATATATATATATATATATATATATATATATATATATATATATATATATATATATCATCTATGCCTTTTAATTGCTTATTTTTCTGTAAGACCTGCTTTAAAAAATACCATATAATGTACCCTTTCTTATCTAGGAACTAGATGTAAGAAATCGTAAAAAACCTTACTGATCAACATGCCCCCATTTTGGTTGAGGGAGCTAAATTGTAGATATGTGCACTTATAAAACATATTTCACTGATCAAAGCACTGTTTCATCAAAACACTATCTCTCACTGATAAAGACACTATGTAGTCAAATATCATTTCCTGTAAAAGATTTTTTTCCTTTATGAGAATCTTTAACATGTTGCCTGTAAAGACACTGAAAGCTGGCAAGTCAGCGATGCCTGGCAGGTGATCAGAAAGAATCTTTGGGGCTTTCTTGTCTCTCATTCACTGGCACTGTCATTCTTCAGGGGCTCCTGGTTCAGTTGGAGCTGGACTCCCGCACCATGCTATCTTGGAGATCACAGCTTTGTGATATAGCTTGAAATCAGACATGATGCCCCCAGCTTTGTTTTTCTTTTGCAACTTTGGGGTCTTTTCTGCTTCCATACAAATTTTAGGATTGTTTTTTCCAGCATTTTGAAAAATGCCATTGGTATTTTGATTGGGATGACACTGAAAGTATAGATTGCTCTGGACTGGGAAGACATTTTTTTAAATATTTTATTTTGTTTTTCAGTGTTCTGAGATTCATTGTTGATGCCCCACACCCAGTGCTCCATGCAATACATGCCCTCAGTACCTACCACCAGGCTCACCCACGTTGAACCCCTTCCCCTCCAAGACCCTCAGTTTGTTTCTGAGTCCAAAGTCTCTTATGTTTTGTCTCCCTCTCCAATGTACCCCACTTCCGATTCCCTTTCCTTCTCCTACTGTCCTCCATATTACTCCTTATGCTCCACAAGTAAGTGAAACCATGTGATACTTGACTTTCTCTGCTTGGCTTATTTCACTCAGCATAATCTCCTCCAATCCAGTCCATGTTGCTATAAAAGTTGGATATTCATCCTTTCTGATGGAGGCATAATATTCCATTGTATATATGGACCATATCTTCTTTATCCACTTGATGGGCACCTTGGCTCTTTCCACAGTTTGGCAATTGTGCCATTGCTGCAATGAACATTGGGTTCCATATGGCCCTTCTTTTCACTACATCTGTATCTTTGGGGTAAATACCCAGTAATGCAATTGAAGGGTCATAGGGTAGCTCTCTTTTTAACTTTTAAAGGAATCTCCACACTGCTTTCCAAAGTGGCTGTACCAACTTGCATTCCCACCAACAGTGTAAGAGAGTTCCCCTTTCTCCACAGCCTCTCCAACACTTGTTGTTTCCTGTCCTGTTGATTTTGGCCATTCTGACTTGTGTAAGTTGGTATCTCAGTGTGGTTTTGATTTGAATTTCCCTAATAGCTAGTGATGACAAACATTTTTCATGTGTCTGTTAGCCATTTGTATGTCTTCTATGGAGAAGTGCCTCTTTATGTCTCCTGCCCATTTTTTATGTGATCATCTTTATTTTGGTTGTTGAGTTCTTAAGGAGTTCTTTATAGATCTTGGATATTAACCCTTTGTCTGTAGTGTCATTTGCAAATATCCTCTCCCATTCTGGGGGTTGCCTCTTTGTTTTGTTGACTGTTTCCTTTGCTGTGCAGAAGCTTTTCATTTTGTTGAAGTCCCAAAAATTCATTTTCGCTTTTGTCTCCTTTGCCTTTGGAGAAGTGTTTTGAAAGAAGTTGCAGTGGCTGATGTCAAAGAGGTTACTGCTTATGTTCTCCTCTAAGATTTTGATAGATTCCTGTCTCACATTGAAGTCTTTCATCCATTTCAACTTTATCTTTGCAGCACATTGTTTTTCCATATTTTTGTGTCTGCTTCAATTTCCATCATAAGTGTTCTGTAGTTTCTGGAGTATAGATCCTTTACCTCTTTGGCTGGGTTTATTCCTAGGCATCTTAAGGATTTTAGTGCTACTGTAAATGGAACCAATTCCCTAATTTCCATTTCTACAGTTTCATTGTTAGTGTATAGGAAAGCAACTGACTTCTATGCATTGAGTTTGTATTTTGCCACATTACCGAATTGTTGTATGACTTCTAGTAATTTGGGGGTGGAGTCTTTTGGGTTTTCCACATAAAGTATCATGCCATCTAAAAAGAGAGAGAGTTTGACTTCTTTGCCAATTTGAATACATTTTATTCCTTTTTGTTTTCTGATTGCTAAATAAGGACTTCTAATACTATGTTGAACAATAGTAGTGATGGTGGGCATCCTTGTCTTGTTCATAATCTCAATGGGAAGGCTCTCATTTTTCCCTATTGAGAATGATACTCACTGTGGGTTTTTCATAGATAGATTTTATGAGGCTGAGGAATGTTCCCTCTATCCCATACTCTCTGCAGTTTTAATCATGAAAGGATGCTATATTTTGTCATAAGCTTTTTCTGCATCAACTGAGAGGACCATGTGGTTTTTCTCTCTTCTCTTATTGATTTGTTCTATCACATTGATTGATGTATGAATGTTGAACCACCCTTGCATCCCAGGGATAAATCCCACCTGGTTATGGAGGATAATCATTTTAATGTACTGTTGGATCCTATTAGCTAGAATCTTGTTGAGAGTTTTGCCATCATATTCCTCAGGGATATTGGTCTGTAACTCTCCTTTTTGGTGGGGTCTTTGCCTGGTTTGGGGATCAAGATAATGGTGGGTTCATTGAAAGAGTCTGGAAGTCTTCCTTCTGTTTCTATTTTTTGAAACAGCTTTAGGAGAATAGGTATTATTTCTTCTTTGACTGTTTGGTAGAATTCTCCAGAGAATCCAACGGGCCCCAGACTCTTGTTTTTTGGAGGTTTTGATCACTCCTTCAATCTCATTACTGTTATTGGTCTCTTCAGGTTGTCAATTTCTTCCTGTTCCAGTCTTGAAAGTTTATGTTTCTAGGAGTGCATTCATTTTTTCTAGGTACCTTAACATATTGGCATATAGCTGTTGATAATAATTTCTGATTATTTTTTCTACTACCTTGGTGTTAGTCATGATCTCTCCCCTTTCATAATTTTATTAATTTGGGTCCTTTCTCTTTTCTTTTGGATAAGTCTGGCCAGTGGTTTATCGATCTTATTAATTCTTTCAAAGAACCAGCTTCTAGTTTCATTAATGTGATACTATATCTCTGCTTTCTAATTCACTGATCTCTGCTCTAATTTTAACTATGTCCCTTCTAGTGTGTGGGGTAGGCTTAATAAACTAGTGTTTATTCTCCAGTTCTTTCAGGTGTAAATAGAGTTTCTGTATATGGGATTTTTTTATTTTTTGAGTGAGGCTTGGATGGCTATATATTCCCCCTTAGGACCGCCTTTGCCATATCCCATACGTTTTGGACTGATGTGTCTTCATTCTCAATGGTTTCCATGAATTGTTTAAGTTCTTCTTTGATTTCCTGGTTGACCCAAACATTCTTAAGCAGAATGGTCTTCAGCTTCCAAGTGTTTGTCTTCCAATTTTTTTCTTGTGACTGAGTTCCAGTTTCAAAGCATTGTGGTCTGAGAATATGAAGAGAATAATCTCAATTTTTTGGTATAGGTTGAGACCTGATTTGTGACCCAGCAGGTGGTCTATTCTGGAGAAGGTTCCATGTGCGTTCGATAAGAGTGAGTATTCTGTTGTTTCAGAGTTGAATGTTCTGCATATATCTATGAGGTCCATCTAGTCCAGTGTGTTGTTCAAAGCTCTTGTTTCTTTGTTGATTTTCTGCTTAGATGATCTGTCTATTGCTGAGAATAGAGTGTTGAAGTCTCCTACTATTAACATATTATTATCAGTATGTATCTTTATTTTGGTTAACAATTGGCTTATATACAGTTGGCTGCTCCCATGTTGGGGACATAGATGTTTACAATTGTTAGATCTTCTTGTTGGATTGACCCTTTAAGAATGATATAATGTCCTTATGTAACTTTAACTACAGTCTTTGGCTTAAAATCTAATTTGTCCAATATGAAAATTGCTACCCCAGCTTTCTTTTGAGGTCAATTGGCATGAAAAATGGTTTTCCATCCCTTCACTTTTGGTCTGGATGTGTGTTTAGATTCAAAATGAGTCTCTTGTAGACAGCATCTGGATGGGTCCTTTCCTTTGGCCAGTCTGCAACCCTGTGCAATTTCACAGAAGCATTTAGGCCATTCGCATTAAGAGTGATTATGGAAAGATATGATTTTATTGTCATCATGTTGCCTGTGAAGTCCTTGTTTCTATAGATTGTGTCTGTAAATTTCTGCTCTATGTCACTCTTGTGGTCCTTCTCCTTTTATAGGACCCCCCCCCTTAATATTTCTTACAGGACTGGCTTGGTGGTTACATATTCTTACAGTTTCTGTTGATGTTGGAAGCTCCTTGTCTCTCCATCCATTCTGGATGATAGCCTGGCTGGATAAAGTATCCTTGGCTGCATGTTCCTCTCATTTATTACCCTGAATATGTCTTTCCAGCCCTTTCTGGTTTGCCAGGTCTCTGTAGATAGGTCTGAGGTTATTCTGATGTTCCTCCCTCTGTACATAAGAAATCTCTTCCCCCCTGCTGCTCTCATGATTGTTTCCTTGGATCTTTCCTTACAAGATTTTCATATTGTACTATAAGAGATCATGGATTCGGTCTGTTCTCATTAATTTTGGGAGGCATCCTCTCTGCCTCTTGTACAGGAATCCTTGTTGCTCTCCCCAGATTAGCTAAGTTCTAACCTATGATTTGCTCAAATATACCTTCCAGATCTCTCTCTCTCTCTCTCTCCACAAATTTAAGGATCCCAATAATTCTGATATTTCACTGAGTCACTAATCTCTCTCAGTTTGATTCCTTGGGTTTTAATTTGTTTTTCTCATGCCACCTTGATTTCCTTTTTTTTTTTTAATCATCTTATCCTCTATCTCACTAATTCATTCTTCCACCTTGTTTACCTTGGCAGAGTATCCAGTTTAGACTGCATTTCATTCATAGCATTTTTTAAAAAGATTATTTATTTATTCATTCATTCATTCATTCATGAGGGAGAGAGAGAGAAAGTGGCAGATGCAGAGGGAGAAGCCGGCTCCCTGCTGAGCAGGAAGCCTGGGATCATGACCTGAGTTGAAGGCAGATTCATAACCATCTGAGCCACCCAGGTGCCCCATGGCATTTATCACCTTAATAATTATTACTCTGAAGTCAATTTCTGACATCTTGGTTATATCCATATCCATTACTTCTGTGGCAGAAGCCACAGTTTCTGAATCTTTCCTTTGTTAAGCATTCCTACTCTTAGTCATTCTGTTGAGGGGTAGTTGAGGGAATGTACAGAGTCCAAATTATTGACCACAACCACAGCAAGATGTACCTGTTTTATAGGGACCTTAGGGCTGTCAGCTTCTTGTTTTCCAGTCTGTCTTCTGGGAAAGGGGCCTGCTGTGCTATTACTCAGACAATCCTGTTTGGGCTGAGTTGCCTTGTCCCTTGTAGAGGTGGGCAGGTGGGCACAGTGAACACTGGTTTTGGGGGGCTTCCATTTAGTGGTGCCTTTCCCTAGTGGCTTTCCACATCTCTTCCAAGGGTCAGAGCAGAAGTGACTGTATCCAAACCTGTCTCTCAGAACAGAGGGATTGCAGTTTGTTCTTCAGTGAGCTCTCCAGGCCACACTGACTCCATTTCTGTCTGTACTGCTAAAAACTAAAACATCCTGGGTTGTGCACCCCACAACAGTATTCCCAACCCTTGCTTCTGGGTCTAGGCACATCTCTGCCCTTGGTGCCTCTATAATCACAAGCTGCCCCCAGTTCACACATGCATCATAGCTCCAGGTTTCAGTCTGGGGCTTCCCTGATGTCCTTTCCCTGCCACTACTGGTCTGCAAGTCTGTGCCTGGTCCCCAGCACAGGAGGCCTCCACACTCCAGTGCAAGATCCTGCAATCTCCTTCCCTCTTCCATTTTTCTTCCAAGATCTGCCCACTCCCTTCCTCATACCTAAGGACTAACCACCAGAGATGTTCTGTTTGTAGAGATCCAGATTTATGTTCTTACATCACAGGCTGATTACATGGGTGTTCAGAATGGTCTGCTATATATCCAACTCAACTCAGGGGACCAGTTGAAATAAGGTTCCCTACTCCTCTGCCATCTTTTTTTTCTTTCTTCACAAGTGATTCTAGCATGAAACCTAGATTGAGACCCATAGGGCTGCGGGGATCTAAGTGATTCTTATCACTGGTGTCAGTAGCCAATTTCTATGACATTCTGAGTTAAAAACCCCATCACAAGTTTTCATTCGTGGTTTCTAAACCAAAATATATTCAAATTTTGCTACAATAGGTTCCATTTTAAACAATCCTCCCAGAGTGAATCTATAAATTAATATAATCACATTTTCTCTCTCTTCGGTTTTTAGGAAAAAAATCATACAATTTTTTTTTATTCAACTTAAACTCTAACTGAAATGTAACATAAACCTGATCTTGGCAAAAACTTATTTCTTTCCATATTCCGTAAGTATTGTTGATGGCACCCATTATCATTTTGTTCAATATTTCTCACAAGCAATTTCAAGCCCATGCTCCAGAAAAGGCTGAAGAAGTTTTCTTCAATATGAAAATCCTATCCATGTTGCTTTTAATATTTAAAAAAAACCTAGAGATCACTGTTGAAAGTGTTTGTTATTTTGTCTCAAAAACACGTGCATGGTACTGGCACAAAAACAGGGAAACAGACCAATGGAACAGAGTAGAGTCCACATAGAGACCCACAAATCGATGGGCAAATCATCTTTGACAAAGCAGGAAAAAACATCCAGTAGAAAAAAGACAATCTCTTCAATAAATGGTGCTGGGAAAATTGGACAGCTACGTATAGAAGAATGAAACTAGACCATTCTCTTACACCACACACAAAGGCAAACTCGAAATGGATGAAAGACCTCAACGTGAGGCAGGAATCCATCAAAATCCTGGAAGAGAACATAGGCAGTAATCAGCCTTTGACATCGGCCACGGCAACTTCTTTCAAGACACGTCTCCAAAGGCAAAGGAGACAAAAGCAGAAATGAACTTCTGGGACTTCATCAAAATAAAAAGCTTCTGTACAGCAAAGGAAACAGTCAACAAAACAAAGAGGAAACCCCCGGAATGGGAGAGGATATTTGCAAATGACACTACAGACAAAGGGCTGGAATCCAAGATCTATAAAGAACTCCTCAAACTCAACACCCAAAAAGAAGATGAACACATCAAAAAATGGGCAAGAGACATGAAGAGGCACTTCTCCATAGAAGATACACAAATGGCTAACAGACACATGAAAAAATGTTCAGCATCACTAGCTATCAGGGAAATTCAAATCAAAACCACACTGAGATACCACCTTACACCAGTCAGAATGGCCAAAATCAACAAGTCAGAAAACAACCAGTGTTGGAGAGGCTGCCGAGAAAGGGGAACTCTCTTACACTGTTGGTGGGAATGCAGGCTGGTGCAGCCGCTTTGGAAAACAGTGTGGAGATTCCTTAAAAAATTAAAGATAGAGCTACCCTATGACCCTGCAATTGCACTACTGGGTATTTAACCCAAAGATACAGATATAGTGAAAAGAAGGGCCATATGTACCCCAATGTTCATCGCAGCAATGGCCACAACTGCCAAACTGTGGAAAGAGCCAAGGTGCCCATCAACAGATGAACGGATAAAGAAGATGTGGTACATATATACAATGGAATACTATGCCTCCATCAGAAAGGATGAATATTCAACTTTTGTAGCAACATGGACTGGATTGGAAGAGATAATGCTGAATGAAATAAGCCAAGTAGAGAAATTCAAGTATCACATGGTTTCACTTACTTGTGTTGCATAAGGAGTACTATAGAAGACAGTAGGAGAAGGAAAGTAAATGGAAAGTAGGGTAATTCAGGGAGAGAAATGAAACAAGAGAGACTCTGGACTCAGAAACAAACTGAGGGACTTGGAGGGAGGGGTGGGGGGATGGGAGAGCCTGGTGGTGTGTACTGAGGGACCTATTGCATGGAGCACTGGGTATGGGGAATGGGCAATGAATCTTGGAACACTGAAAAAAATTTTTAAATTTAAATTTAAAAAAAAAAACGTGCATTTAGTAATTTTTTCCCATCTTAACTAGGTTAGTTCAGCTGAAAGCATAGGATTTAAGATACATTTATTTGTTCCCAGTAATCTTAATCCATAGGAGAAACTTTGGGCTCATGGTTATAATTGGCAACACCTTGATCACAATGATCTTGCCACACTTCTCCAGCAACTCCCTCCCTCTTTTATGATATACTGTCTCTGAGATCTTCTGATTCTCCTCCAGGGGTGTGCTGGTAAATATTTAACAATCCACCCTTGGGAGTGGAGTGAAAAGGCCTAATCTGCAGCCTTTGCCATTTTCTGTTGTGTAAACACTCCCATCCTGGTCCATTTTAACCTACTAGCAAGTCCTCACTGAATGCGGAATTTGGAACAGATGTGCATTATTGTCTCTCACTAGCTGATACCAGCAAGCTCCAGCATGCCCCTGCTCACAAACATGGGCTCCTCCCAGCAGAAGAATATAATCTGGTGGTTTATTATTTCGTGTAAGGTAAGATATCCTTCCATCTTTCAAAACCCGCCTACTCACCTTCCATCCCCACCAAAATTTATACAACTTTTCCCTCAAGGTCCTTGCACTCATTTCAAGTAAGAAGGCTATGAAGGCACTAAATATATATTTAGAAGAACCACGGACTGGACTTCAACCTTTGTCACCACCAATTATATGTACAAACAAGTCATTTAACCTGTCATAGCCTCAGTTCTTCTTTAGTGAAACAAGAATGATAATAATATCCACTTTCCACAATTGTTTTTTTTTTAAGATTTTATTTATTTATTTGACAGCAAGAAACATAGCTAGAGAGTGAACAAAAGCAGGGGGAGTGAGAGAGGGAGAAGCAGGCTTCCTGAAGAGCAGGGAGCCTGATGCGGGGCTCAATCCTGGGGCTCCAGGATCATGACCTGAGCTGAAGGCAGAGGCTTAACAACTGAGCCACCCAGGCACCCCTACAATTATTGTTAAGCATGGAAGAAATAGTATACGAAAAGCAGTGCTTCTCAAACTTGAGCATGCAGCAGAATTACCTGGAGAACTTGCCAAAACACTGACTACAGACCTCCCTGCTTCTAACACCCACAGTACAAATTTCTGATTCAGAAAGTCTGAGTATCTCCATATCTAACAATCTTCCAAGTGATGCTGATGCTGCCTTCTGGAGACCATGCTTTGAGTAGCACTGTGATAAAGTATCCTGTGAATTTTAAAATACCATGTCAACATAAGTTATTAAGAGAGGGAAATTCTGGCTTAATGCTTCCTCTGCCCTGGCCCCTGAAGATATATGCATTTAAATGAGTTCTCCAAGAAAGTACACTAGTGGCTTTCACAAAGGAATGAATTCTGTGCATTTCACCAGAGGGTTTAAAGGATTACAGACTGAGATTTTGGAATGCTGGCTTTAAAGCACCAGGCAATTTGGAATAGCTTGTGTATGACTGTACCATCATCTGAGGAATTCTTCAATTGCTGGAAAAACAGAATCACACTTTCCCTCCATGTGGACTTTGTAAGTCCCCAGGCCAGCCCCTTTTCTGATGCTTGCATGTTCAGAGCATGGCTTTACCACCCACCTGGTTCTCAGGCCAAAATCAAGTCCTGTTCATTTGATCACCTAACTATCCTTCAGTTTCAATTTCATTCTCCTCTCCATTCCACAACTGCCACCCCCACCCCAGAGCAAACCTCTATCTTCTCTCAACTCAGTTACCATAGTGGCCTCCTAACATGTCTACCTGTACTTAATATGTCTCCAATGCACTCTTCACTCTGCAGGCACTTACACTTGAAGTATAAGAGATCATGGCCCTCACATGAGAAAATACTCAACATTACTCATCATCAGGGAAATACAAATCAAATCTACAATGAGATCCCACCTCACACCTGTCAGAATGGCTCAAATTAACAACTCAGAAAGTGACAGGTGTTGGTGAGGATGTGAAGAAAGGGAAACCATCTCACACTGTGGGTGGGAATGCAAACTGGTACAGCCACTCTGGAAAACAGTATGGAGTCTCCTCAAAAGCTTAAAAATTATAGCAATAAAAACTCAGCAATTACACCACTAGGTATTTATCCAAAGAATACAAAAATACTGAATCAAAGGGGCACATGCACATTTATAGCAGCACTATCAACAATAGCCAAATTATGAAAAGAGCCCAGATGTCCACTGACTGATGAATGGATAAAAAAGATGTGGTATGGAATAGTACTAACCCACCAAAAAGAATGAAATCTTGCCATTCACAACCACAAGGAGTGAACTAGAGGGTATTATGCTAAGCAAAAAAGAAAGAGAAAGAAAGTATCATATGAGTTCATTCATATGAGGAATTTAAGAAACAAAACAGATGAACATAGGGGAAGGGAAGAAAAAATAAAATAAGATAAAAACAGAGAGAGAGGTAAACCATAAGGGACTCTTAGCTATAGAAAACAAGCTGAGGGTTGCTGGAGGGGAGGTGGGGGGGGGAATGGGCTAAATGGATGATGGGCATTAAGGAGGGCACTTGTTGGGATGTGCACTGGGGATTATATTTAAGTGATGAATCGCTAAATTCTACTCCTGAAACCAATACTACATTATATGTTAACTAACTTGAATTCAAATAAAAATTTAGAGGATAAAAAAGAGATCATGTCCCTCCAACCCCCAGTGGCTTCCTTCTTGATCTCAAGATAAAGACAAGACTTCTGAAGTAACCTGCAGGACTCTTGAGCTGCCCCAGCTAAATCCCTCTAGACTCACCTAAGGCCATGGCAGCCACATAGCACCCCTAAGAGAGAGCACAGAGGGAGATTCAAACCCCAAGAAATGAGCCTTTCACTGTTTGCAAGAGCCCAACTTTCAGAAAAATGGAACACCCGGAAAAAAGGAAAATGTGGATATTTTAAAATGCTATAAAATTATAATCAGTCTGACTATTATTGTCATTGCTCAAAAACAAAATGTTCCTTACTTGATTATCATATCTTCAGATATAAATCTGCAGACATCAAGGTCATAAAAGTTAGGATAAAGTTGTATTTGACTTTCAAGGCATGGCTCAGAGACTGATTCATTTTGAAAAGTAGGATGAGACATGGTTTTTCTGATTTTTTTGTAGTTGTCTAAGGATGCAAAGTTGTTTTTATTTTCCACTCTGACTGTATGCAGTGTGTAGCCTTACAGTGGCAGGGCAAAAACTATAGAAAGAGCCCAGATGGCCATCGACAGATGAATGGATACACACACACACACACACACACACACACACACGCACACACACACACACAGGATTATTATGCAGCCATTGAAAATGAAATCTTGCCATTTGCAATGACATGGATGGAACTAGAGGGTATTATGCTAAATGAAATAAGTCAATCAGAAAAAAACAATTATCACATAATCTCACTTATATGCAGAATTGGAGAAACAAGGCCAAGGATCAAAAGGGAAGAGAGGAAAAAATGAAACAAGGTGAAACCAAAGACAGAGACAAACCATAAGAGACTCTTAATCTCAGGAAACAAATTGAGGGTTGCCGGAGGGAGAAGGGTGGGGGGATGGAATGGCTGGGTGATGGACGTTGGGGAAGGTATGAGCTACAGTGAGCACTGTGAATTGTGTAAGACAGATGAATCAGAGACCTGTACCCCTGAAACAAGTAATACATTGTATGTTAATAATGATAAATAAAAACAGTGGCAGGCAAGGTGCCAAAGGTCTTTCTGCATGATCTTTCAGTCCCTTGTATTCATTTTAGGTCTCTTCTTTATGGGGCCTTGTACCTGCTATTCCCCTGTCTCTAGCTCTTCCCCTAGTCCTTCTTACTTTCTCTTCAGACTGTAGCTCAGTTACCACTACTGTGACCTTCAACCCAGAATAGGTACCCCTAATACAGCTTCTCACAACACCAATACTTCGATCTTGGGGCATTTGTCAGTTAAAGTTTACATTTGTTTGTATGCCTTTTAAAAACTGACTATCTAACTTTCCAAATAGACTCAAGTAAACCCATATGAGAAGTGACTATGTCTATCTTTGTTCCACAACTGCATCCCCAAGCCTAGTAGATTACATGGCATACAGTAAGTGCTCGATAAATGATTTTATGCCTTCCACATCAGTATCTCTTTTGAATCATCAATCGATAATACATTGCTTTCCACATTATTCCCTTTTGACTGGTGAAAAAAACCAAGGCTCAAAAACACCTCTGTGTCTTGCTAAAGCCTCTATGAATAAGCAGAGGAATGGAAACTCAGTCCCTCTTATCTAGGTTACAATGTCCTCCAGCCAGCCCTAAGGGCCTAATAAATCCTTTCTACTGAGGATCAGATACACTGCAAACTCCTGTAAAATATTCTAGGTGGGGGAGGGGAAAATTGAAAGAGAGAGATGATCTTTCAGTGGCTGTCCTCTGTCCTCAGCTGTCTGGCTGGGGAAATGTCAGATCAGATAGTCCCCAAGACCTTGAAAAGGGCAAAAAGACTGAACTCTGCAATTATATAACCAATGTAAAACACCCAGATATCTTTGTTCCTCGCTCTCCTTGCTCAGGGATAAGCAGACATCAGAGCAGACTGACAATACTGCTGCTTGTTTAAAACTAGAACTTTAAGAAATAGCAGCCTATTTGACTTCACATAAAACATTAATTGAACTTCACAGTGGGGAAAAGTAAGAATATGTTATTTGCATAATAGTAAATGTGTCAGGTCTTCAGTAAATCTTTGATATCAAGACTCAGTGTAGAGCTCCATGGTAATAGTGGCAAGAATGTCTGAAGCAGCACTTTCCACCAAGCTTCCTTTGAAAGTATCAATTCTGGGCTAAATCTTATGGGCTCCTCTGTACTTATGGTGTATGATTTGATGGAAGAAGTACAGTATGCCCTAGTTTTGGCTTGAGCACAGTATCTCAAAAATCTAGTCTCTGCAATTTATAACCTACAAAGCAAATGGCATACACTTAGGCTTAATTGCCTCCTTGTGTTGCCCAGAATTTTTTTAGTGCCTGTGTTGATGAGCAGTGGATGACTCTGAGCTCATTCTACTTCCAGAAATTCTCTTACTCTATCCCTGGTACCTTCCTGCTGATTCTGTATCCCTGGTGGTTGGTAGACTGAGGGGCAATTGAAAGAGAATAGTATCTCTTTGGATGAGTGGAGATAGATGCAGTGGGAAGTTGGGGTATGCTCCAAACAGCTGTCCCAGCCTTAGATCTGCTGGGCAAGATGATCCAAGGACATAAAGCCATCCAAAAGGATAGCATAGATCCTTATTTTGGCATGAGCCTCTCTCATCAAGTAATAGGTGAAGTGTATTTCTAAAGGACACTGGGAGGTGATGAGGGCATGGACATAGCTGGCACTCTTGTATGGGCACGTAAGCTTATAAGGTAGAAAGGTACACATAAGGTCCCCTGAGGCACTGTAGTTTCAAGGATAATTTTCCTTGCAATGTTAAATGACTCCAGAATGCCTAAGAGTGGAAGTGCTGGTGCAAGTTATACAAGGGAAGCTTCAGCAGAGGAGACCAAAAACACTAGGAAGATTAAAAAAAAAAAAAAAAGAACAAAAAAGAAACAACAAAACACACATAGCTGGACAAAGGCTTTAGTACAAATCTAGAACTTAAATTGCCTTTTTTTATTATTAAAGTTGAACTTCTAACATGTGCCCCTCAGCCACCCTCCATGTTTACTTGGGAACTGACCTCCTCCCAGCAACTCACACAGTTATAATAGGGCAGCAGAAAATGGAACTTCCCCCACATGGGCCACTGAGATCCTTCCATGGAGATGTGGAGGTACAGTAAGAGATTCCAGTTGGTCTAGCTCTTCTGTCTCTAACTGAAGAGATAAAACCGTAGAGTTGCTGGTAGTGGTTATTCTGCCATGTGGGCTGGAAAATAGGGACAAGTGGTCTAAAGCAAGAATAAAGAATTAAGCAGATGCACAGAGAAAAATGGGGATGAGAGACAGAATGGGGAAATTTCTTGGTTCACAATAGACTTCCCTTCCTGGATTCCTGAGACCTAACTGGAATCTGCCTTTCAGTTATCTGAAACACCCTTGAATCCTCATATTCATTCCAGTTTTTAACCTAATCCCAGTGGAATCCTGTCACATGATTTTCCTGCCTATAAGAGAAGTCAAAGTATGTTATTTATTGGTGCAACACCAGTTACAGTAACAAGAATAATAGCACTGTGGAAATTAATGAAAACCACCCAAATGAGAATAGAGGCTACTTATTAAGAGTCTGGTATAGCAAGGGAGCCAGCCACCATCACCTGGATCTGGCAGAGACTCAAACACAAGCAGGGCAATAGGGACGCTTTATAGTGAGAAAAAAAAAGGAAGGCTTCAGGTATGCTCTGTTTGGAGATTGTTTAGTAAGGGAATGGTAGAGGCAAACTAACTAGAAGCAGTGCATCCTATCTGTCGTTTGGGAAATATGTTTGACTTTCTCTTGTTGGTCTTGAGTTGGAAGGGGGAAAGGAATAAAAATGGGGAAGCTGGTAGTTAGTAAGTCCTGATCTTTGTAGGTCAGTTACTGCAGAGGTTGTGGGGCAGATTTTGTTTCTTTTTTTTTTTTTTAATGTTCAGTTAGCCAACATATAGTACCTCATAAGCTTTTTTTTTTTTAAAGATTTTATTTTATTTTTTTTTTTTTGACAGAAAGAAACAGCCAGAGAAGGAACACAAGCAGGAGGAGCAAGAGAGGGAGAAGGAGGCTTCCCGACCAGCAGGGAGCCCGATGCGGGGCTTGATCCCGGATCTTCAGGATCATGACCTGAGCCGAAGGCAGTCGCCCAACCAACTGAGCCACCCAGGCGCCCTCTCATAAACTTTTGATACACAATTCTTTTGTCATAAACGGTCTAGTCATTGTCTATTTGTGTATTCAATCTCTCTGAACAAATATTCATTGAAAACCTCTTAACTGATAAAACTGACAGTCTCACCCCTGGCTGCATATTAGAACCACCTGGGAATCCTTAAGAGCACTACAGTAGACCAGCGAAACCAGAAGCTCTGCGGACAGAGCCCAGACATCATTATTTTTAACAATTCCCCAGGTGATTGCAATGCATATCCCAGGTCAACAAGAAAACAAAAGAACTGACATGTTCTTTGGTAAGACTGCTGACTTCAACACTGATCTTTTCTAGAACACATATCATTAGGAAGGGCCTATTAGAAAACAAACAAACAATGGCTGGCTGGTAAAACTCAGAAGCCATGAAGTAAGAGAAGTGGATTCACCAGGCATGGAGTAAATTCATAATAAACATGTGCCCTGGAATGAATGCACTTTCTAATATTTTTTGCATTTACATGACAAAGTCTTTACAGGATTTTTAAAAAGGCAATTTGGCGGATTTTACAAAATAAAGACTGTCATTTATTCAGCACATTCTATGTTTTAGACATTATGCTGCATACTTTGTGCATTACCCCCATTAACTTTTCACCACTATATTTCACAAGTTTCAACAGAAATGTAGGTTCACTCCAGAGGCAGTATTTGCTCCCAAAATGTCATCATATATAATCTAATTATTTAATTAACAAGCACATATTGAGCCACTACTATGTGCCAACATGAGCCTAGGTTTTGGGAATATAATAGTAAGGATAACAAACATAGGTTTTTTTCCTTATGGAGCTTAAATAATAGTGAGAGATTGCCATTAATAAAGTAATCACTAGATCTATCATTATAAACTGTATTCAGGTCTTGAAAGACAGATGTAGGGAGCTAATAATTGGTAAACTTTTTCCGTAGATGATCAAAGAGTAAATATTTTAGACCTGTGGGTTTTACTGCATCTGTTGCAACCACAACCCTGCCACTGTGTTGCCAGAGTTGCCACAGAGTATAAACGAATAGGTATAGCTGTGCTCAATCAAACTTTATTTACCAAATGGGAGGCTGGCTGGATTTAGCAAACCCGGCCCCCACCCCAGTCACAGTTTGCAGACCTCTAGTTATAACAAAGAGCTTTAATCAAGTCTGAGGAGTAAGGAAAGGGAAGTTTTTAAGTACGTGACATTTGAGTATTGATTGCAAAATCTGTTTTTGGTATTTTGGCATCCCATGTATCTTAAAATCTTTAAGTAAAAAATATTCATATTTTGTTGGTATAAAGTTATGCTGGCATCTTGAAAAACACTGAAGCCAGAATCATATGTCTTGAGAAATACTGAGAATTGCATTCTGCATGAAGATTTTGAATTAAAAAATAATAAAATAAAAAGAAATTTGTGTCAAAGTTGCATTCATTTGGAAGGTGTTCTTTTATTCCTCCAGGATACTCAAGAAAAAAAGGAAAATAAGAATGGGAAAAGACCTTCTTGAAAAAGTGGAACAGGAAGTAACAGTTTCCACATTTACAGATAACACTGTGTTAGAACCTTCACCTATACAAATCTACAGATGACAAAAATGAACTAGAAATAATTTGTTTGAAACAAAAACTCTGGCTCAGTATCACTTAAAGGAAAAAAAAAGATTTTCTGGAATTCTGTAACTCCTATTGGGGGAAATGTTTAGAAATAATTTCTCCATGATATCAGTTAAAAGATGGTATTTTCTGAAGGCTCTTGGGTGGTGAAGTTGTTTAAGGATCCAATTCAGTTTCAGCTCAGGTCATGCTCTCATGGTCACGGGATGGAGTCCCAGTTTGAACTCTGCGCTAAATGCAAGGTCTGCTTGAAACTCACCTGCTCTCCCTTAGCCCTTCCTCCACACCCCCTCAAATAAGCAAATAAATCTTTAAAAAGGAGAGAGAAAATTGCCTCCTCTGGGGGCTGCACGCCTGGCCCAAGGGGTGGCGATTTTCTCTCTCCTTTTTAAAGATTTATTTGCTTATTTGAGGGGGTGTGGAGGAAGGGCTGAGGGAGAGGGTGCACGTATTGCATGGAGCACTGGGTGTGGGGCATAAACAATGAATCTTGGAACACTGAAAAAATTAAATAAATTTAAAGTAAAAAAAAAATAGAATCAGGAGCTAGGAAAAAAAAGAGAGAAAGAGAGAGACAGTATTATCTGAAGATAGGGGAGTAAGGAAAGTTCTAGTTTAAAATCTCCTCTTGGGATTATGCTGAGCGAAATAAGCCAAGAAGAGAAAGTCAAGTATCACATGGTTTCACGTACTTGTGGTGCATGAGAGGTAACCTGGAGGACAGTGGGAGAAGGAAAGCAAATGGGAACTAGGGTAATCTAGGGAGGGAAACGAAACAACAGAGACTTTGGACACAGAAACAAACTGAGGGACTTGGAGGGAGGGGGGTGGAGGGATGGGAGAGCCTGCTGGTGGGTACTGGGGACACCTAAAGCGTGAAACACTGGGTGTGGGGAATGGGGAATGAATCTTGAAACACTGGGAAAAAAAATTTAAGTAACAATAAAAAAAATAGCCATTGATATAGATGAACCTCAAAATATTTATGGTGAATGAAAGCAACCAAAAATGTATTCTGTATGTTTCTATATATATGAAATTCTAGAATATACAAACTAGCCTATAGTGACAGAAAATATATCAGTAGTTGACTGGGAATTCCAAAAAAGAATCTTCTAGGAGTTAGGATACATTCATTATCTTGATTGTGGTTATAATTTCACTAGTGTATACATATGTCAAAACATTAAATTTTTCTTTAAAATGTACATTTTATATGTCAATCATACCTAATAAAGCTGTTTAGAAATTGAAGAAAAAATAAAAAAATAAAATAGTTTTTAAAACTAAAAAAAAAAAAAAAAATCTCCTCTTAGCATTCATGGACCAGAGGTTCCAACAGCTGGGCAGTTCTGAAAAACAATGGTCTGTAGATTCAACAATGACATGACTATCATTTTTAATTTTTTAAGTCTACAGGTTTTTTTTTTAAGATCAAAAATTATTTCATAATGTTTCCTTAGTATTCATTTTAGTTCTTTTTATTAGCATCAATTTATTTTTATAGTATTTATTTCTAATTATATTTTTATAAATATAATTTTATTTATATAAGTATATTTTCAAATGGAATTATATAGTATTTTTATAAGGTATTATTTTATTTTCCATTTTATTTTAAGATTTTATTTATTTGACAGAGAGAAATACAGCTGAGAGAGGGAACAGAAGCAGGGTGAGTGAGAGAGGGAGAAGCAGGCTTCCCGCAGAGCAGGGAGCCCAATGTGGGGCTCGATCCCGGATCTCCAGGATCATGACCTGAGCCGAAGGCAGTTGCTTAACCAACTGAACCACCAAGGTGCCGCCTTATTTTCCATTTTTACGAGACTTAAATATGTTTATATTTTAAATGCATTAAATATGAATTTTCTGTTTTTAATTAATCAATTTTCTGTATTACTCATTTGATATTTATAGCAACACTATGAGGGAGGTACTAGTATTATTCCCACCTACAGATAGGAAGGCTGAAGTTCAGAGAGGTTAAAAACCTTGCCCAAGGTCACACAGTAGTAAATGGAAGGGCTGATTCAAAGTTAACCCACCGACTTCCAGAGTCCATGCTTTTTTTTTTTTTACTTTAAATTTATTTTATTTCTTCAGTGTTCCAAGATTCACTGTTTATGCCCCACACACAGTGCTCCATGCAATATGTGCCCTCAGTACCCACCACCAGGCTCTTCCATCCCCCCACCCCCTTCCCTCCAAGACCCTCAGTTTGTTTCTGAGCCCAAAGTCTCTCATGTTTCATTTCCCTCCCCGAATTACTCTACTTCCCATTTTCTTTCCTTCTCCTACTGTCCTCTATATTACCCCTTATGCACCACAAGTAAGTGAAACCATGTGATACTTGACTTTCTCTACTTGGCTTATTTCACTCGGCATAATCTCTTCCAATCCAGTCCATGTTGCTACAAAAGTTGGATATTCATCCTTTCTGATAGAGGTGTAGTATTCCATTATATATATGTACTACATCTTCTTTATCCATTCATGTGTGGATGGACACCTTGGCTCTTTCCACAGTTTGGCGATTGTGGCCATTGCTGCTATGCACATTGGGATACATATGGCCCTTCTCTTCACTACATCTGTATCTTTGGGGTAAATACCCAGTAGTGCAATTGCAGGGTCATAGGGTAGCTCTATTTTTAATTTTTTAAGGGATCTCCACACTGTTTTTCAAAGCGGCTGCACCAGTTTACATTCCCACCAACAGTGTAAGAGGGTTCCCTTTCTCTGCAGCCTCTCCAACACTTGTTTCCTGTCTTGTTAATTTTGGCCATTCTGACTGGTGTAAGGTGGTATCTCAGTGTGGTTTTGATTTGAATTTCCCTGATAGCTAGTGACACTGAACATTTTTTCGTGTGTCTGTTAGCCATTTGTGTATCTTCTATGGAGAAGTGCCTCTTCATGTCTCTTGCCCATTTTTTGATGTGTTCATCTTCTTTTTGATGTTGAGTTTGAGTAGTTCTTTATAGATCTTGAATATCAGCCCTTTGTCTGTACAGTCATTTACAAATATCCTCTCCCATTCTGGGGTTGCCTCTTTGTTTTGTTGACTGTTTCCTTTGCTGTACAGAAGCTTTTTATTTTGATGAAGTCCCAGAAGTTCATTTTCGCTTTTGTCTCCTTGCCTTTGGAGATGTGTCTTGAAAGAAGTTGCTGTGGCCAATGTCAAAGGCTGATTACTGCTTATGTTCTCTTCCAGGATTTTGATGGATTCCTGCCTGAGGTCTTTCATCCATTTCAAGTTTGCCTTTATGTGTGGTGTTAGAAAATGGTCTAGTTTCGTTCTTCTATATGTAGCTGTCCAATTTTCCCAGCACCATTTATTGAAGAGACTGTCTTTTTTCTACTGGATATTTTTGCCTGCTTTGTCGAAGATGATTTGACCATAGATTTGTGGGTCCATATCTGGACTCTCTACTCTGTTCTATTGGTCTATTTGTCTCTTTTTGTGCCAGTACCATGCTGTCTTGATGATCACAGCTTTTTAATAAAGCCTGAAGTCGGGTAATGTGATGCCACCAGCTTTGTTTTTCTTCTTCAATAATTCCTTAGTGATTCGGGGTCTTTTTTGGTTCCATATAAATTTTAGGATTGTTTGTTCCAATGCTTTGAAGAATGTTGGTGGAATCTTTATTGGAATGGCATTGAAAGTATAGATTGCTCTGGGCAGTATAGACATTTCGACTACGTTTATTCTTCCCATCCATGAGCATGGAATGCTCTTCCATCTTTTTGTGTGTTCTTCAATTTCTTTCATGAGTGTTCTGTAGTTCCTTGAACACAGATCCTTAACTTCTTTGGTTAGGTTTATTCCTAAGTATCTTATGATTTTTGGTGCTATAGTAAATGGAATCGATTCTCTGATTTCCCTTTCTATATTTTCATTGTTAGTGTATAAGAAGGCAACTGATTTCTGTGCATTGATTTTGTATCCTGCCACATTACCAAATTGTTGTATGAGTTTGGGGATAGAGTCTTTTGGGTTTTCCACATAGAGTATCATGTCAGATGCTCTTAACAGCTATGCTATGCTGACACTTTTTGGAAAAAAAAATAATAATGGTGTTGAAACTTGAAACAAATACTGAAATATCAGCATTGCCATTTTCTCTAATATTACAATTACTAAATTTGTACTGAAATCATAAGGATGAGTGGGCATTAGCTTGGTGAAAAGGGAGCATAAAAACATTCCAGATTGAAGAATAGAAAGGCCCTGAGGCAGGAGCTACCATGCCCAGAGAGAGAACTGAAAGGAGGCTTCTAAAGGCCAGTTGTCCTGCATACGTCATAATAACCAGAAAGTCTTCATTTTTGGCTATTAAGAAAACATATGTCTGTGCTGGGAGCCCTAGTGTGGGTGAAGATTAAAACTATATTTTCACATCATGATAGATTGTTGCTACCTGCTGCATCGTAGTGCACGTAAACCAGAAATGGAAGGCAGTCATTGCATTGGAGAGGACTGTACTTGGATCATGAAGGAAATGGAACAGAAGTAAATGGTTTAGGGGTCGGTATGGGAAATACAAAGGAGTAAGAGGGTTGTGGAAAAAATGAACAGGAGTGATCAGGAAGCCCCAAATGCAAATCCTTCATCAAAGAAAAAGGTCACTGTGTTCCCAAGTGATATATGGGCAGAGATTCTTCTTGTGTTTCCCTCAGCTTAAGGTCCTTTCCCCTTCACCAGACCACCCTGCCAAATGTGCCCAGTCATGCATCACAGAGAAAGTGAGCTCTGTTCTAGTCTAAGACCTTCATATCCTTAATGTTCCTTATTAATTGGCACTGCTTGTGGACTCCCATATCTTCCATGAGGACTGAGAGTTTCCAGAAAGACCATCCTATTCATCCCACAATCAAGTGCTCCAATCCCCCTCCTCTAGTACAAAGCCAGACTAGTTAAACTTGATGGGGAAAATGGCCTACCTCAAGAGGTGACCCTTCTTTTTTCAGACAGCTTCCTAGCTCCATAGCCACCTTTTCTCTTTCTACAAGTGAAGCCACTGTCTGACCTGGGGAGCTGTCATGGTGCCATTTTTTGAGAACTTTCTTTATGATTCACTTGTCCCATGCCTTTTTATCATAGTCTTAAATGCTGAACTTTAAAGAACCAGTTGTCAAGATGCCTCGTAGGGGAAATATGCTCCTAATGAGTGACAACACCCACAGCTCTCCCCAACCCTACCCTCCCTAGACATCTCATCCCCCAGAGATTAGAAGGGCCTTTCCACCAGTATATTTTGATTCCTTCTCATTTATTATAATAATTTTACTCTCTCATGCCAAGCTATGCTTCCCATCCCATTTGCTGGCAGGACAACATTGAGCCTCCCCAGCTTCATAGGGGAGGGGAAAATCAATGCCATCCCAAGGGAGTGACTCTAAACCCATGTGGTATTCCCCTTTCTTCTTCTAGACACCCTTACATAATCTAAATCACTTTCATGTTCCTAGTCTGACTCTCACCTCTGGATTATGACAGCAGTGAGTCTTCTATGGTGTGGCTTCCAGACAAAATAAACATAATGCCTGGATATGACCAGCTAGTGTTGGATGGTGCCATCATTCATTCTTTTATTCATTCACCAAACATATGCTCAGTGTTTATTCTGAGTCATTCCACAGACAGTTAAGAATAAGACATGCACCCACCCCCAGAAGCTCAGCAGTTAGTGGGGAGCATATAAAGACTATTATAATACAATAACACTGTAGTGCACCCTGAATTTTAGATCCTATGTGATATCCTATACAATATGTGTTCACTTTTATGGCGAGTATGTTATATTCCATGTGTTTATAAAAACATTTATTAACAAAAATCTTGGTAAACAATTGTTCAGGGTTTTCTCTCAGAAAGAAAAAAAATGTAAAAATCATATAATGGCAGCTGAAGCAGCCACTTAGTATCTAGGCAATTTATCATGTCATGGAACAGACATGAGGAGAAAAATGATTGTCTGAAATAATTAGGAAAACAATCACATTAAAAAATAATAAAGGGAGCCTACTGAGAAGACTAAACTCAGCTATCTCATTTGGGTAATTAATAATCAGAGACAAATAAGCTGAGAATTACCCAAATACCAAAACAATTAACCTTCTGCCAAGCCATAAGTCAGCCCAATGCAGCTCTTAGGAAGTTAGTTAAACCATGTGACAAATGTAATCCTAGAGGCCACCTCCAAAAGGTTTAGTTCAAAGACTTGAGATATGGGTCTATGAAGAGGTAAAATAAATTAAACTGCTCCATGTAGACCAGCGGTTCTGAAACTTCAGCCTGCATCAGAATCACCTGGAGGGTTTGTTAAAACAGACTGCTGAGCCTTATCCCCAGAGTTTCTAAATCAGCAGCTCTGGGATGAGCCCAAAAGTTTGAATTTCTGGTAAATTTCCAGATGCTGTTAATGCTGCTGGTCAGGGACCACACTTTGAGAACTATGGTTATGGGCCCTGGCTCTATATTAACAATACCTGGGGAGCTTTTCAAAAATTCCCAGGCCTTCACAAAGTAAATCATAATTTCTGAAGATAGGCCACAGGCTGCAATTTTTTTTTAAATATTTTATTTTATTTTTATTATTTTTTAAAGATTTTATTTATTTGACAGAGAGAAACACAGCCAGAGAGGGAACACAAGCAGGGGGAGTGAGAGAGGGAGAAGCAGGCTTCCCACAGAGCAGGGAGCCCGATGTGGGACTCGATCCCGGATCTCTGGGATCATGCCCTGAGCCGAAGGCAGTTGCTTAACCAACTGAGCCACCCAGGCGTCCCTGCAATTTTTTTTTTAAGATTTTATTTATTTATTTGACAGAGGTCCCATGTGGGATTTTGGTTCAGGCTTTCAGGCCTCAAATTATCATTCTTTATTATCTTCTCTGTCATTTAGTCTTTCTCACATAAATTCTAGAAGTTATTAGTGTTTTCTGTTTGCCCATATCCTACCTAGTGGTTCTCAGCTATGGCTACATAGTGGCTCATTCAGGGAACTTTAAAAAATACTGCAGCCTGGGATGCTGGGCGGCTTAGTAGGTTAAGCATCTGCCTTTGGCTCAGGCCATGATCTCAGCACCCTAGGATGGAGCCCCACATCGGGCTTCCTGCTCAGGGGGAAGCCTGCTTTTCCCTCTCCCTCTGCTGTTCCCCCTGCTTGCTTGCATGCTCTTTCTTTCTCTGTTAATAAAGTCTTCAGGTAAAAAAAAAAATTGTAGCATAGGAATTTTACCTAAATCTAATTTGTAAATGGGTAGGGAGGAAATGAGCACTTTGGGTTGATTAGGTGTAGAATTATATAACCTGGAGAAAACTGAAAAAAAAAATCACCTTCCCAAATGTAAACACCCACTAGACATGAGTGAATTTTAATCTAGTTGTGCAAAAGTACAGTATTTTATCTCTGTGAAAGATACATTAATGCCATTACCTCTGAATTCCCAGCTGCTTCTGAGAAAAGCAGCTTCTGTAGAAGATCTGGTCTGAATGACCAAGATTTTCCATTTCTGTTGCACCAGCCATTCCTACCCTGCCCTACCCCTCTATCCTGGCTGACTGGACCTAGGTGGGCAGCTGACACAAATACACTGATTTACCTGCCTAAGGCAAGTCCTTCCAGGGCCTGGGGATTCTGCACAAACAGATATGATGAGAACTGCTGAGCCAATCAGATTTCCTTTCTCATTATTGGAACTGGAAATAGGGGAAGAATAAGGCAGGTGGTGGTGCCCGGCAGATGTACGCAGCCCAGAGAGCAGTGGATGCACCAGAGAAGCTAATCCTGATAGTGGAGCCATCCAAAGGTGGATCCTGAACCACCTGGGACTGCCTCAAATCCCAGTCCCTGTCTGCCTCCTGACTCCAGAAGACCAAACCCATGACGTGGATTTCCATGAGAGTTTCTTAACCCACATTTGCCCCCAAATGCAGCTTTAGATTAACTGCCCCCTTTCTGAGGTTACCTGAGTCTCTCCTACTCTTGATTACAAGTAGTTTAAATGGAGATTCTGCTTCCCCTCCAGATCTGTCCTCTCCTCCCATATGTACTCGTGCCCTATGCAGACCAAGACCCTGAGATCATGACTTGAGCTGAAATCAAGAGTCAGAAGCTTAAGGGACTGACCCATCCAGGCACCCCTCCTACTACATCTTAAGCTATGGAATTTACATACTACTTATTCCATCCCTCTCAAGCAATCAAGTGTTGCTCATCAGGGCATGCTACAGGCATGGTCTTGTCTGAGGGCAAGAAGGTTAGTTTGTTTAGGATCTCCGAAATTTTTCTCTGGCATTGGAGTTTTTGTTTAGTTATTTTCCTTTATTTTGGGCCCTTTTATACCTCATAGGATCATGAAGAAGATGAAGTAGAAAGCAAGTCAAGCATTTAATAAACTTGCGTGTGTGTGTGTGTGTGAATGCCCACATACTCTAGTGTCAGACTGTCTAGGTTCAAATCTCAGCCCTGCATCTTCCTAGCTATGTGACCTTCAGCAGGTTACTTAACATCTCTAGGACTAGAGCTATAATAAAACACTCCTCATCCAGTTGGCAGGAATAAGTGAAATATATATATCTATCTCACCCCACTGCCTGTACAGGATAAGCATTCCACCAGTGTCAGCTATAATTACTGCACAAATACAAGAGATTATTTACCCATTTAAAGGGTTTTCTGAAGAATGGATTCTCACGCTTAAAGGTTGATAAAAGGGCCTGACCACTCAATTGGCCTCTCACTATGGGTCTCTTACCTATAAGTGTGAGTTAAGTTAAAGCTGTGGAGGGGCGCCTGGGTGGCTCAGTTGGTTAAGCAACTGCTTTTGGCTCAGGTCATGATCCTGGAGACCCGGAATCGATCCCCACATCGGGCTTCTTGCTCAGCGGGAAGCCTGCTTCTCCCTCTCTCAGTCCCTCTGCTTGTATTCCCTCTCTAGCTGTGTTTCTCTCTGTCAAATAAATAAATAAAATATTTGTTAAAAAAAGTTAAAGCTGTGGTGATAGGAAACCATCTGAAACCTTTGGATAAGCAGCCATATATCTTTCTTGGGCCTCCACGGGACTCTGTGAGCCTTCGTGTAAGAAGCAAAACTCTCCCATGGGCAACTGAAATACAATCATGGAGATAAGAAAAGCTCCACTAATTAAAACATAGCACGTGTGATCATGAGGGACACCTCAACCTACCTGTGATCTCACACTTGGCTCACCCACTTTGCAATTTTAAGCCTTAGTCCTGTCTTCTGGGACAGGATGCAGGCACGTGAGTTTCCAGAAGGGAAAAAGAAAGAGAATCCCCTCCAGACATAAACTCTTTAATCTAACATTAAACAGTAGGCAAGCCTTCTTCAGCAAATGAACTCACACAATCAAAAGACTTGCACCAAATCTAAGTGATTTTTTTTGTCCTCAATGACTCCTAACATATATAAGGAGGAAAAGGTGGCTGTGGAAATGCATATGTTTGCCAGGTTCTTGAAAACAGAAAAGTAGGTCTTACTAGGCCTCCATATATGTGGAATTCAAGAAACAAAACAAATGAGCATAGGGGAAAAGAGCGAGGCAAAACAAGAAACAGACTCTGACTATAGAGAATAAACTGATGGAAACCAGAGGGGAGAGGGGTGGGGGAATGGGTAAAATAGGTGAAGGGGATTAAGGAGGGTACTTGTGATGAGCACTAGGTGTTATGTAGAAGTGTCCAATCTCTAAACTGTACATCTGAAACTAATATTACGCTATGTTATCCGGAATTTAAATAAAAACTAAAAAAAATTGAAAATGAAAAAAAATCTAGACGGCCAATTCTTCCAGATTCTGATCCTCCATGCAAAATTTAAAATATCTTAATTCCAAGGGTGCCTGGATGGCTCAGTCAGTTAAGCATCTGTTTTCACCTCAGGTCATGATCCCATCGTCCTAGGATTGAGCCCCACATTGGGCTCTCTGCTCAGCAGGGAGTCTGCTTCTCCCTCTACCTCTCCCCCTGCTCATGCTTTCTCTCTCTCAAATAAATAAATAGAACCTTTAAAATATCTCAATTCCTGAATGCATATTTTTACTGATTACAATGAACTTTCAGCCTTACTGAATGGGTGGAGGAAAATTTGCGTGTCTAAATTGCAAAATAATTAGTATTCAATGACATTCTCAGCAATAAAAATGAAGTGAATAAGATAAAATGTTGTTGACATAGATTGAGTCAGCTATAACTGCTTACACTGTTTTATTTATTTTTTTATTGTTACTTAATTTTTTTTTCCAGTGTTCCAAGATTCATTCCCCATTCCCCACACCTAGTGCTCCGTGCAATAGGTGCCCTCAGTACCCACCACTAGGCTCTCCCATCCCCCCAACCCCTCCCTCCAAGTCCCTCAGTTTTGTTTCTGTGTCCAAAGTCTCTGTTGTTTCGTTTCTCTCCCTGGATTACCCTACTTCCCATTTACTTTCCTTCTCCCACTGTCCTCCAGGTTACCCCTCATGCACCGCAAGTAAGTGAAACCATGTGATACTTGACTTTCTCTACTTGGCTTATTTCACTCAGCATAATCTCTTCCAATCCAGTCCATGCTGCTACAAAAGTTGGATATTCATCCTTTCTGATGGAGGGGTAGTATTCCATTGTATATATGTACCACATCTTCTTTATCCATTCATCTGTTGATGGACACCTTGGCTCTTTCCACAGTTTGGCAATTGTGGCCATTGCTGCTATGCACGTTGGGGTACATATGGCCCTTCTTTTCACTACATTTTACACTGTTTTAAAGTAGCTTTAGAATGACTGTCCCCCTTTTTGAGTTTACCTGAGTCTCTGCTACCCCTGACGAAAAAGAGTAGCACTATTCAGTATGATAGCCGCTAGTTACATGTGTATGTAGCAAAATGTGGTCACTACAGCTGAGATACTGAATTGTAAGTTTTACTTAATTTGAATTTAAATTTAAATAGTCACATGTACCTAATGGCTGTCATTTTGAAAACTGCAGAAGGATCAGAGATTGGGTTAACTCTGAGGTAATACACGGATGTGCCTTGCACATGACATTTCAGAAATGACACAAGTTATTTACCTATCATTTGTCTTCTTCTAAAATACAAAAATACAGTCAAAATATCCAATAACTATTCCCTCAACACATAAAACAAAAACTGGTTATCTGAGCTTTCTGATTAGCTTACATTTCAGATAAAGAGGCATTTGCCATATATTTAACTATCAAAAAAATTTACAAGAGTCACAGAATTTTATAACTGGAAGAACAGTATTCAAAAGTCAAATTGTTGGGGCATGTGGGTGGCTCAATCAGTTAAGCATCTGCCTTTGGTTCAGGTCATGATCCTGGGGTCCTGGGATACAGCCCACATCAGGCTCCCTGCCTGCTCCCCTTGCTTGGGCACTCTCTCTCTGTCAAATAAATAAATAAATGAATGAATGAATGAATGAATGAATGAATGAATAAATAAATAAATAAATAAATAAATAAATAAATAAAATATTAAAAACAAAAATGAAAGTCAGATTGTTTGGAAAATATCTCGGGTTATAATAAAGACTAGGAGTTGCTTCTAGTCAGAGGCCAGAGACTTTAAGTGTCCCACAATGTGCAGGACAGTCTCACACATGGAAGAACTATCCTGCCTCAGGAATAATTGGTCCTCCATTAAAAATCTTTCTGTCCAACCATTTATTTAAAAAAAGAGGAAGTTGCTTACCAGGAAATTAAGTGCTGTGCTTTGTATCCTGCAGTTAGTGGGGTCAGAACTAAAACCCAGTTCTCCAGACATAGCATAGGAGGCCAAATGGCACCAAAGGGCTAAATTTATTTGTGCTAATTGTTTGGTAAGCTGCACTAAATTATTATGAGAAACAAGTGAATACACAGCAAAAGAACATATTTTCTTATAGTTTACCATCCTGAAACTCAAAGTAAAACTGAAAGAAAAATTACCACATGGAGGACTTCTGATGTCCCCATAGACTGGCATCTGGGCAGAGCCACAGAGCATGAAAAGCTATGAGGTTTTCACTGAATGGTGAAAATGTGTCTTTGGAGAACTGTGGGTACTAGAGGTGGGGGAGGGAACACAATGGAAGAGGGACTCTAAATGCTACAGCACTCACTTTATCCCCTGGGCAGATAAAGAGTTTCTAGAATTTGGTTTCTAAAATAATTCTGGGGGCCCCTGAGTAGTACAGTTGATTAAGCAAATGACTCTTGATTTTGGGTCAGGCAGTGATCTCAGGGTCCTGAGACTGAGTCTCCCACCCGACTCTGCACTCAGCACAGAGTCTGCCTGAGATTCTCTCTCCTTCTCCCTCTGCCCCTCCCCACTACACCCTTTCTCTCTTTCTAAAATAAATAAATAAACAAACAAACAAACAAATAAATAAACAAAATGATAATTCTGATGGTAGATGAGAAAACATTATCAGGAAGACCAGCTGGGAAACTTGAAATTATGAGCAAGGGATGAGGAAACCTGAACTTTGTGGTACTACTCAACAAGTGCAAAAGGGTGAGTGGATTCAAGAGACATTTCTGAGGAAAAACATTAAAAAGATTTTATTGGCCAGTGGGATATGGAAGGTGGCCTCAGTAAATCTATATTTCCACAAGTTTGAAACTGATCCTTAACCCAACTATATACACATTCTTAATCCAGGAATGGCAGGAAACATTTTTTAAAGTGCTAAATAAACTCTGCTTATATTTCAAGATGGATAACAAATAACAAATATAATTTGACTTAATTTCAAAGAATTTTTGAGTAGAGCAAAGCAGGTGTCATAAATTAGATCAGAAAAGGAGAGAGACAGATTAAAAGGATTGTTAAAACTGACAGAAAAACCAAAGATATTTTATCAAAATTGGTATTTGGAAGTGTTGGAATGATGGGTGTATGCGCTTTCCCAGGCAAGCAGAATGGCAGCCTTAAAAATGAACTCTGCTTTTAAAAGCCTGGGATAGAAATTTATTACTTTAATATTAAATTTTCAACTGATTCCAGGGTTCTAAAAAAATAACAGCATCATTGCACAAAATATGGGGTATTTGCTCTTAGTAATGTGATTTTTTTTAAATTTATAACCTAATTATGCAGATGTTCATTTCTGAATGAAATATAGCTAAAAAGAACCAGCCAGACCTGATGCATGAAGATAGCCTCCTTTCCAGAGGCCTTATTTAAAGGACTTCAGTTCCACTGGAATCAAAAACAGAGAAATTATAGTTGTTTAAAAAAACAAAAATTGCTTTGCTGTTCATACCATCGATCCATTGTGAGTTGTCAATCAGGGGTTCAGGTTGGTGGAGAGGTCCTCATTTCAGAAATTGCCAGTTGTGATGGCAGAAGGAAAACAGAATGCAGCAAAACATAACCTAATTCTTAAAGTTTCTACCCAGAAAGTTTACAAATCTTTGCCAAAGCAAATCATATGGCCATACTTAACTTCCCATAGGTGGAAAATAAAATTCTGCCAAGTGCCTGGAAGGAAAGAGTGATGGAACATCTATGAAATGGAACATTTTCACAGAAGTCTTAGTAAATATCTAGGATGGAATATGTCATAGGTCTTTGAAGCATGATCAGTAACCTCTTCTTTGTAGTTTTCTTTGAGATGGAGCTCATGAACTTTTGGCAAGGAGCCCATTTTAAGTGGACATTTCAGTGAAAATCAAAAAGGTATGCAAGAAAGTCCATTTGTGTAATTCATTTATAATCTTGAAGAAAAAACAATACTCAATTATTCTAATAATAATGGCCAACATCTCTTGAATGCTGACAACATACCATTGTTCTAAGGACTTCTCACTTATTAACTATTCTTATACTCATAATGACCTATGAAAAGGCTACAATTACTATTCCTACTTTGCAGATAAGCAATCAGACACAGGGAGATTAAGTAATTTTTCCAAGACCATAGAGCTAGTGAATGGAAAAACAAACAAAAACAAAAACAAAAGCCAAAAAACTGAACCAAGTAAAATACCTCCAGAGCTAGATTGCTTAATCATTTCTTATTTCCACAATTAATAACAATAAATAAAACTAAATAAACACTTAATTGACATAGTGTTTCAGTAGCTGGGAAAATTAAGTCAAATTATAATGATTTGATATTTTATTTCCATTGCATTCCAATATTCCATCAACATTCTAATATTTACATGTTTTTATAACACTGGATATTTATACTGAATTATTATATCATTTTACCCATCTCATAATTGGGAACTATTTTTAAAACGCCCTTACTTTTCTAAAGGAATCTCTTAATGTCTCTAGCCCCAAAAGGGATGTGATACTTTATGTTAAATTTACCATATTGACTATGTGGGGTCAAATTCCTTTGGGTCAGTGTAATGAACAATTACTTCTCTAATTACATAAAGCTACCTCTACCCTTCCTCTACCTTCTTCTAGAAATAGTCTCTTCCCTCTCTTTTTCCATTCTATCAATGTGGTAACCTCCGGACCAACCATCTTGTACAAAATGTGCCCTGGCCACAGTTAATTGGTCCAGGGGAAAGCATCTGGAACTAATCACCTCCCAGAATCTGTCTTGGCCAGCAGACTGGCTCCAGACTTTGCATTAATCCAAACTGAACCCCTCAGAGCTTTTGGCTGGGATCTGGTAAATGAAAATGAGGAAAGTCCATCTCTTTCCAGATGACGGAGACTATAAATGGAAAGCTCCGGTAGGTCCTGTCAATAGCCATGTTTTCTTCTCATCCGAGGCAGAGAAAGCCAGTTGAAAAAATAAAAAAGAGAAAAATGAAGGACAAAAATAAAGACACAGGCAAAAAGTGAAGAGAGGGGCCTACTAAAATTGGCATCCCAGCCCCACTTCTGCACTTGACATCTGTGGACACCACAGCATCACTGCTTCAACCACTGTTACTTGAATTTGTCATTTGCTACCAAAATAGCCCTAATGAATACAGTCAACTTCTAAAATTCTTTATTCAACTGGTATATTATTGAAAGATCTCAAAAAGAATATGAGTGCAATCATGGTTGCTTACGATTCACCAAAAGAAACAAAATGATCAAAATTGAACAGAAGATTGGAGAAATTCCATGATTAATTACCCACACAATACGACCATAAGAAAAGAGGTGATTTCAGATTTTCTCTAATTCTTGCTCGTCCTGGTAAAAGAGCTACCTGTTATTTTCTGGTTACTCAGAAAGGAACAATAACAAGATAAAAATCATTTGGAACATGCTATCAAGTGACTAGAACCCCAATTTCAGTATCTCTGGTAGATGACAAAATTTTAGGGATCTCCTCCTCTAAAGACCTCTTATAGTATATCTATTTCTTTGAGATTCTGATGGGATCTTATCTTTCTAGCAGGTCCAATGCCACCAAACAATTCTTCAGTTCTCAGCAGACATTAACTGGGTACCGTATCGTTTAGCTCAGTTTAGTTAAAGCAACAAAATTTAGTTAATGCAGTTTAACTCCAGATAGATGGTACCATATCCCACAGGTCAAGGGCTTAGTCCCACAAAACTACGTCCCCTCACCTGATTTCAGACCAATTGCAAGTCCAGGTTTTCACCTGTTCTTCTGATGGACCACACCCTCCTCAAGTTCAAGTAATTTGATAGATCAGCTCTCAAGTTAGAGAAACATTTATTTATGTTTACCAGTTTATTATAGAGGATATTATAAAGGATACAAAAGAACAGCTAGATGATGAATACATAGGACACGGTACATGGGAAGCAGTACAGTGCCTCCATGCTCATGCTCTCTCTAGGTATACCACTCACCCAACACCTCCATCTGTTCACCAGCTTGGAAGCTCTCCAAACCCCATCCTTTTGGTTTTATGGAAGCTTCATTACATAGGCATGACTGATTAAATCATTGACTTTTGGTGACTGAACTCAGTCTCTAGTCCCTTGCCCCTCCTTGGAGGTAGGGTTGGGGGTGGAAGGTTAGTGGGACTAAAAGTTCAAATCCTCTAATCACAAAGTTGGTTCCCCTAGCAACCAACCCCCATCCTTAGGTTACCTAGAGACTTTCCAAATGTCATGTCATTATCATAACATAAGACAACTTTCTCTTTAGGAAATTCCAAGGGTTTTAGGAGCTCTGTGCCAGGAATAAAGGCCAAATATTTATTTATTATAAATCACAATAGCATAGTGGGGGAACAAATTCCTTCTCAAGGCACTGATTATGGAAATGGTCATTAGGATTCCTCCTCCATTTTGAAGCTCTAGAATTTGGAGGGATCCCAGCTTCACCTAAAAGGTGTTCTCCAAATCCCTTTCCCTTTTAATCCTCTCAATTATATGAACCACTCTTCCTGATAGCCATTGGACAATATATCTTGTAGGAACCATTAACTGGACAGGTTTCCAGTCTCAAGTAAAAGGAAATCATATTATATCATCATTACCAGTTAAAGCAATTCTTAATTATTTATATTAATAAATGGGAATAAAATGTGAATTATCCAAGGCAGCAGATAATTCCACTTTAACTTTTACAGTTAAGTCAGTTTTTCTGTTTTGTAGATTCTCCAAGATCTCTTCCCCACCATTATATATGGGGTCCTAGGTTATAAAGTATCAAGTAGGAAAGGACTTGGAGCCAGGAATTGAAAAGGAAAGATGTGTTTTGACTACAAGTAAATGGGGGAATGGATGTATCTTAATATCAAATATAAATGATATTTTAATAATCTGATTCTTTATGTGGATAACCAAATAATTACTACAGATGATTATGGAATACAGTTAGACACTCCAATATATACATACACACATCCATACATTCACCAAACTCACAAACTTCAAGCTTCAACTCTCTATTTGTAAGCTTTAATGAGAAAAGATAAGAAACAAGAGAAAATTCTATTTTATAAAGAAGAATACTAGTTTAGCCTTGGTATCCAAAGCAGGCAAAAATTTCCTTGTAGGTAGGTTATTTTGGAATATGATTTATAGGGAGCAAGACTGCAGGACAGAAAAAGCAAAACAGGAAGAAGGCAAAGCCAACACAAGGATATGTTTTTGAGTTGGCCATTCCTATGAGCAGCCAGTACTTGGTCTACCAGGACCTTCCAAGTGTAAAGACCTTCCACGCTTCAAAGTGTGAATTGTGAATTTATGAATTGTACTCAGAAGTGTTTACCCTGGGAACAAAGGAGGAAGCATTTATCCATCTGTTCCTCTGTCCCCTTGGTCAGGGGTAATTCAAATGAGAGTTTATTCCCTCTGAATTTCTTTTTTTTTTTTAAAGATTTTATTTATTTATTTGACAGACAGAAAGAGATCAAAAGCAGGCAGAGAGGCAGGAAGAGAGAGAGGAGGAAACAGGCTCCCTGCCCAGCAGAGAACCCTATGCGGGCCTGGATCCCAGGACCCTGAGATCATGACCCGAGCCGAAGGCAGAGGCTTTAACCCACTGAGCCACCCAGGCACCCTCCCCCTGAATTTCTGAGTTGCATATCTGTAAGTACAGAGCAGGATCTCATGATGTGGTATCAGAGAAGCAATAGTGCAAGAAACTAGAGGTATGAGGTCATGGCATGAGCCCATAGAAGTCTGAGTCTAATTGTTCTTGCATTAACTAGATCAAGTCTGCAAGAATTCATTGTCACAGAAGTAACTCAAATTAAAAGGTGGATCTGACAAATTTTTTAAAGTAACACACGAACACATCCAATCATATACATAAGGTCATAGGACTTGAAATAAAGAAATTTGCTTTCAGAAAAGGCAGCTTTCAAGAATGTATCTTTTGTCAAAAATGCTGTACTTCTGCTTATGAACAAGCTCCCATCATCACTGTGTTAACTAAACAGAGGAGAGTCCTCTGTAATGTCTCTATATAGCAGCTCTATATAGCACAGACTTTCAGTAGCTGAGAGTAAGAAAGATACACGGCATATTCCTGAAATATGATCTGACTTGGTGGAGAGATGAAAGACAGAGTATCATGAGCTCAACAAATATAAGATCATGCATGACTAAAAATATCCAGCATCAAACTAAAAAAAGAATTGAAAGCTTTTGAGTAATCATTATTTTTCATAAAGAACAACTAAGTGTCTCAAGGTCAAACAATTCATAAGGCTTTAAAGTGTCAAGCCTCCCTAGGGTTTGGCTTAAAATGATCCATGGACATCATATTTGTGTGGCTATCCCATAATAAAGGTACAAAATTAAACCAGATACTCTGTATAAAAATGAGAATTTCTCTTAAGACAAAATTCACACAAGGCCTCAAGGCCAACTATGTGACCAAAAAAAAGTTAAAAGAAAATTAAAGTCTTTGCATTTATTCATTTGATCCTTGACAGTCTTAAAATAAGCCATGACTCTGAATAAGAGCCTAAAGAAAATTAGGCTATGGGTTTAGGATAATAAGGCAGCTGGCAGACCTAAAAGAATCATATTTCCCAATGGTTTTCCATGGGAATTGGAGGTTAAACTTTGAGTTTATTTTGTTGCAAGCAAAGATTTTATTTACACCATTCCACAGAGTGGAAGGAGGCTTCCTGGGGGTCAGTCCATCAATCTGAACCACAGGGTTGACACCAAGGTCATCCATATCCCTCAAAGTGCTTACCACATACTGGAGGCTGCTAGACTTGCCACCAAGTAAGTCAACAAATGCCAATAATATCAGACAAGTAGGCAGAATTTCCAAGGAAAAAGTACTTTATAAATGCTAATGTAATTATTTTAGAAATGTTAATCTGAGTCTCTGTTTTATTTTCCCATAAATCATGTTCACCATTAAGGACAAGCTTAATGCTTGGGGAAGGAGGCACAGCCACTTAGAACAAAGATTTCTACAGATGATCAAGAGAGGAAGTGACATAGAAGAAGTTCCCAACAGACAGAAAGGGCAGGTCATACCCTATGTGAAAGGGAAAGAAAAACTAAAAGGGGAGGGAGGAGTTTAGGAGGAAGAGTTTGTTTGGTTCCACAGGGGCCCAACCCGCTATCTCTCTGATGCTTAGTTCAGGCAGTGGGAGTAGACAGTGAAAGGACAGAAATCTAAGACAAAGAAGAGGGAAAAAGGTGATTCAGACATGTCTATAAGCCAACAGCGAGACAAGAAAAAAGTAGCCAAGGATGAAGACTATCAATTCTGTATGGTGCTGCCATGGAAAGGTAACTACATGGTAGAGGCTGGGTCAGGGGACAGACATCCTATACAAGGATACTGGATGGGTCTTAGCCAAGACCTCAGATCCAAGAATGTGCAGAACCTAGAAAACCTGGGTAGACTTGGTTCAGCAGAAGTCCTAGCCATAAAGTTCTGCAGTCAAAGTCAGCAGGATTTTCAGGGACCAGGAAGAATATAAACCCCTCTCTTCCTTTCTGCCAGAAGGATATATGAGCTGCCCTCTATACCTAGATACCATGTTGGCTGAAATACATCCTGAGAGCTTGAGCTTGGGAGGGGGAAAATAGATGTGTACGTGTGTTTGTCTGTGTGTGTTTGCATGTATATATACACACTTATTTATGTTATATACTTATATATGTTAAAATATATATAACATATATAACTACATAAATACATATTTAAATACATAATTAAATACATATAATTAAATAAAATATATAGAAAATAAATAACATACATAAAAATATATATTATTTTCCCTGAACTCAAGTCTTCATGATTTTTTCCAGCCAAGATAGTATCCAGGTATAGAGGTATATCTAGGTGTATGTGTGTGTATGAGTGTGGGTGTCTGTGCATGTATGTATGGGTTTATATATATATATACATATATATATATATACACACATATATATAAAATAAGGGTTTTAACTACACTTATATGTGGATTTTTTTTAGTATATACAGTGTAATGCTATAAATGTATTTTCTCTTCCTTATGACTTTCTTTTCTTTTTCTTCTTTTTTTTTAGAAAGAGAGAGTGCAGGCCTGGGGGGAGGGGCAGAGGGAGAGAGAGAGAGAGAATCCCAAGAAGGCTCCACACCCAATGTGGAGCCTCATACAGGGCTTGATCTCACAACCCATTTTGCTTTAGTGGGACAATGGGTGGCTACTAGTCTCTACTCAATGTTGCCCTCACTCCAGGACCCAGATTAGTGGAGGCCCCATTATCAGGAACATTTCAGGTTCTGAAGGCAGAGGAAGGACAGAATGGAGAGCTTTATAGTAGCAAGTAAATATCTTGGTTCCCATGTCACTTTTGCACACAGCCCAGGGGACAGACTATTTACATGGCCCTATTCAAACAGAAGATGGGTAGACAAGAATAGCCTCCCATGGACCAGGAAGAGAGGCAGACAGGATGGTCAAGTATTAAAAGTATCTACCACATATGACAGAAATTTACACTATTACATAAATTATTATTCTTCTTCTTGAAAATTTGAATTGCTCAAATTTTGTATTATCTCCCAGGATGCAAAGTGTAAGTTCCCCATGCACACAGGTCATTCTTTTCTTTCCCAAACTTATTTCAGAACTGGTCTGGGCTTCTTCATTCCTAACCCAACCTCCCACTACTACCTTCCCCCAAATCCTTTCCATGGCGCTTCCATGAAATTATCCATTTCTAGGGGAGCTACCTTCTCCATTCTTGGTTCCCTCACTTTCTTTGACTGCCAAACACTTCCTAGCTTTCACCAAGCCAACCTGGATCCCCAGTGCTCTCACAGCACCCATCACTCCTTGGACACCTATGCTTCTGCAGAAGCCAGGCAACCTAACCACATTTGTAGAAACTTGATGGTTCAACTTCCTAATGTCCAAAGGTCAAAGGCCAAAAAATAGAAGCAATTTGTGGGTTGCCTCTTTGTTTTGTTAACTGTTTCCTTTGCTGTGCAGAAGCTTTTTATTTTGATAAAGTCCCAAAAGTTTATTTTCGCTTTTGTTTCCTTTGCCTTTGGAGATGTGTCTTGAAAAAAGTTGCTGTGGCTGATGTCAAAGAGGATATTGCCTATGTTCTCCTCTAGGATTTTGATAGATTCCTGTCTCATGTTGAGGTCTTTCATCCATTTCAAGTTTATCTTGCTGTGTGGCATAGGAGAATGGTCGAGTTTCATTCTAAACGTAGCTGTCCAATTTTCCGGACACCATTTATTGAAAAGACTATCTTTTTTCCACTGGATATTTTTTCCTGCTTTGTTGAAGATTATTGACCATAGAGTTGTGGGTCCATATCTGGACCCTCTACTCTGTTCCATTGGTCTATGTGTCTGTTTTTGTGCCAGTATCATGCTGTCTTGGTGATCACAGCTTTGTAATAAAGCTTGAAATCAGGTACATGATGCCCCCAGTTTTGTTTTTCTTTTTCAACATTTCCTTAGCAATTCTGGGTCTTTTCTGGTTCCATATAAAATTTAGGACTATTTGTTCCAGCACTTTGAAAAATGTTGGTGGAATGTGGATCAGGATGGCATTGAAAGTGTAGATTGCTCTGGGCAGTATAGACATTTTAACAATGTTTATTCTTTCGATCCATAAACATGGAATGCTCTTCCATCTTTTTCTGTCTTCTTCAATCTCTTTCATGAGTGTTCAGTAGTTCCTCGAGTACAGACGCTTAAACTTCTTTGGTTAGGTTTATTCCTAGGTATCTAATGGTTTTTGGTGCTATAGTAAATGGAATCAATTCTCTGATTTCCCTTTCTATATTTTCATTATTAGTGTATAAGAACACAACTGATTTCTGTGCATTGATTTTATATCCTGTCACATTACTGAATTATTGTATGAGTTATAGTAATTTGGGGATAGACTCTTTTGGGTTTTCCATATAAAGTATCATATCATCTGTGAAGAGAGAGAGTTTGACTTCTTCTTTGCCAATTTGAATACTTGCATTTTTTTGTTGTTGTTGTCTGCTTGCTGTTGTTAGGCTTCTAACACTATGCTGAACAACAGTGGCAAGAGTGGGCATCCTTGTCTTGTTCCTGATCTCAATGGGAAGGCTGTCAGTTTTTCCCAATTGAGAATGATATTTGCTGTGGGTTTTTTGTAGATAGATTTTATGAGGTTGTGGAATGTTCCCTTTACCCCTATACTTTGAAGAGTTTTAATCAGGAACAGACGCTGTATTTTGTCAAATGCTTTTTCTGCATCAATTGAGAGGACCATATGGTTCTTCTCTCTTCTCTTATTGATTCACTCTATCATACTGTTTGATTTGCAAATGTTGAACCACTCTTGCATGCCAGGAATAAATCTCACCTGATCATGGTGGATAATCTTTTTAATGTACTGTTGGATCCTATTAGCTAGGATCTTGCTAAGAATCTTGGCATCCAAAAAAAAAAAAAAAAAGAATCTTGGCATCAGGGATATTGGTCTGAAATTCTCCTTTTTGATAGGGTCTTTGGTTTGGGGATTAAACTAATGCTGGTTTCATAGAAAGACTCTGGAAGTTTTCCTTTTGTTTCTATTTTTTGAAACAGCTTCAGGAGAATAGGTATTATTTCTTCTTTGACTGTTTGGTAGAATTCCCCAGGGAATCCGTCAGGTCCTGGGCTCTTGTTTTTTGGGAGGTTTCTGAACACTGCTTCAATCTCGTTACTAGATATTGGTCTATTCAGGTTGTCAATTTCTGTCAATTTCTTCCTGTTTCAGTCTTGGAAGTTTATAGGTTTTCAGGAATGCATCCATATCTTCTAGGTTGTTTAACTTATTGGCATATAACTGTTGATAATGATTTCTGATGAGTGTTTCTATTTCCTTGGTGTTATTTACAATCTCTCCCCTTTCATTCATAATTTTATTAGTTTGGGTCCTCTCCCTTTTCATTATGCATAGCAAAGGAAACAGTCAACAAAACAAAGAGGCAACCCATAGAATGGGAGAGGATATTTGCAAATGACACTATGGACAAAGGGCTAATATCCAAGATCTATAAAGAACACCTCAAACTCAACAACCAAAATAAAGATTATCATATCAAAAAATGGGCAGGAGACATGAAGAGGCACTTCTCCAAAGAAGACATACAAATTGCTAAGAGACACATGAAAAATATTTGTCATCACTAGCTATCAGGGAAATTCAAATCAAAACCACATTGAGATACCACCTTCCACCAGTCAGAATGGCCAAAACTAATAAGACAGGAAACAAGTGTTGGAGAGGCTGTGGAGAAAGGGGAACCCTCTTATACTGTTAGTGGGAATGCAAGTTGGTGCAGCCACTTTGGAAAACAGTGTGGAGATTCTTTTAAATATTAAAAATAGATGGGGCACCTGGGTGGCTCAGTTGGTGAAGCGGTTGCTTTCGGCTCAGGTCATGATCCTGGAGACCCAGGATCAAGTCCCACATCAGGATTCCTGCTCGGTGGGAAGCCTGCTTCTCCCTTTCTCAGTCCCTCTGCTTGTGTTCCCTCTCTAGCTGTGTTTCTCTCTGCCAAATAAATAAATAAAATCTTTAAAAAATAAAAAAATAAATAAAATAAAAATTAAAAATAGAGCTACCCTATGACCCTGCAATTGCACTACTGGGTATTAACCCCAAAGATACAGATATAATGAAAAGAAGGGCCATATGAAACCCAGTGTTCATTGCAGCAATGGTCACAATTGTCAAATGATGGAAAGAGCCAAGGTGCCCTTCAACAGATGAATGGATAAAGAAGCTATGGTGCATATATACAATGGAATATTATGCCTCCATCAGAAAGGACGAATACCCAACTTTTGTAGCAACATGGCCTGGATTGGAGGAGATTATGCTGAGTGAAATAAGCCAAGCAGAGAAAGTCAAGTATCATATGCTTTCACTTATTTGTGGAGCATAAGGAGTAATATGGAGGACAGTAGGAGAAGGAAATGGAATGAGAAGTGGGGTACATTGGAGAGAGAGACAAATCTTGAGAGACTTTGGACTCAGAAATAAACTGAGGGTCTTGGTGGGGAGATCGGTGAGCCTGGTGGTGGGTATTGAGGGCACATATTGCATGGAGCACTAGGTGTGGGGCATAAACTATGAATCTTGGAACACTGAAAAAATAAAATAATGTAATAATAAATAAATAAATAAATAAATAAATAAATAAATAAATAAATAGAATAGAAGCGATCAATAAAGTTCAACCTTGGCTGGAGATACTTTGATAATCACAAAAATCTGGTCCATTTAAATTGCATTAAAATTTGAGATCAATTCTAAAATTTTGTGACCAAATTGCTTTCTGTTTTATGTCACCTTGTTCAGGATAGCTGATAGGTGGCCTAAAACTTCCTCTGACTGGACTGTGTATGGTCAAAGCCAGAAAATATTGCTCTGATGTTTGCCCCTAGAGCATATGCACTGCTTGGGAATTTGGAATCATCCTAAATAACTCCCCAAATCTGGTCCACATATTTGGATTTACTTTATCTGAGCTTTCATAACACCAAGAATTTCAGTCCTTTCCCTCTCAGCCTTTATCTAGAGATTGTGAATCTTCTTTGTCTATTCTCTAACCTGGACCTAGTTACCAATGTCTTTTAAAAATGACTTCATGGTGCTGACTTTGTATGTGGGGAGAGAAGAGCTTTCCCCACTATATCTAAATCTACAGAGGTAAAGGGTATGATTTATCCCAATTCTCTCTGCACATGTCTGGAGAGAAGTTGGGGGAAGTTAAGCACATGGTGGGTTATGGAATTCACTGGTCTCTTGTCAGGGAGAGGAAATTTTTCTCACTAATCTCCTGTGGGTGATGCCTGAAAACTCCTGAGGGCTTTCAGTAATTGCTTACAACTCTACCATAGGTCACATCCCCGTATCCTTCTGAGAAGCTTGTCATCCAGCAAACTGCACAAATACTGTCCTAATGAGACTGTGAGTCTGAGATATAGATACAGGCAGACCTTTTCCCAAAGCAACAGTTTCATGGTCCACTTACAGAAGGGAAAAAATGAAAAGAAAGAAAACATTTCTAAAATTAGCAGTGGAAGTTCTTACCATAATCTCCTTTCTCTTCTCAGAGGTATTTATCTCTTCTCTACTTCTCAAGGCAAAAACTCTTTAAATTTAATAGCTTATATTCCTAATACTCACTAAATCTTTGGCAGATTATATTTTCCCAAAAATGGAAGCACCAATTTATGTTTCATCCTGTGTGCTACTCTTTCAATGTGATTATCACTCCCCCACTGAGAGGCAGGACCTATATCCCTTCTGCTGAACCTGGGTGAACTTGAGACTACCCCTACCAATAGAATGTGGCAGAAGTTGGGGCACCTGGGTGGTTCAGTTGGTTGGGCGACTGCCTTCGGCTCAGGTCATGATCCCGGAGACCCGGGATCAAGTCCCACATCGGGCTCCCTGCTCCGTGGGAAGCCTGCTTCTTCCTCTCTCACTCCCCCTGCTTGTGTTCTCTCTCTGGCTGTGTTTCTCTCTGTCAAATAAATAAAATCTTTAAAAAAAAAAAAAAAAGAATGTAGCAGAAGTCATACTGTGTAATTTCTGAGATAATGTCAGATAAAGGGTACAGTGTTTACCAGGCTCCCTCTTTCAGTATATTCACCCCGGGAACCCAGCCACCATGCTGGAAATAAGCTCAAACTAGCCCATGTAGAGAGAGTACATGGAGAAGCCCATGTGAAAATGAACTGTGACCCCAAATATCACCTACTAGTGACTGCTAGGTGATTGCATAAGCCTTCAGATGATCCCTGCTCCCATCTTCATATATCCTGTTTGATGCCCCAGACATCATGGAACAGAAAAGGTAATCCCTGCTACACTCCATCCAAATTCATTACTCACAGAACTCAAAAGTATAATGAATTTGTTTTATTCCACTAAGTTTTAGGGTAATTTATCATGCATCCATAGTAACTGCGACAAAATCTCTCCAGGTATTTTATCTCTTACTTCACCTTTAGGTTACTCTCAGAGCAACTTCTTTAAACAATCTAAAGACTATATAGCAACATCTAAAGTAGAGGAAGGATCATTTCTGCCTATCCACATTTCAACAAATAGGATTTTCTTTCTCTGTAAGATGAGGGAAATTCTCAAGGTCATAGATTAAAACAAAATAGCTGGAACATTTCTTATCTTTGCTTCTTAGAGGAAAACAAGACTTTTTGAACTAAAACTCTGTTCCTCACATTGATAAGGACCTATATTTGTTTTTGCACCTACTTGGCTTCTTCTTAATTTCTAAAGAGTTGTAAAGGGTGGAGAGCAGCCTCAAAAAAAAAAAAAGCAATAGAAACTTCAGTGTCCATTAATCTGAGAGAATCCAGACTAAGTGGCTTGCAGGGCTTGGGTTTTCATCTTAAAGATAAAATTAGTAAGAATCTCTGTATCAAGAAAAGGAATGTATAAGGAATAAATGAGAAATGTCGTGGAAATATTAGATAGTAATAAAGGACAAAAACCTCTCCAGAATCTTTCTGTAATTGAGATAGTTTTTATTTTAACTCACATTTTCATCAGTTCCAAAGAGATTCTTACTGAACTTCTCTTTTCTGTCTATGCTCCCACACCTTCAATGCACTCATCTTGCTTTGAATTTCTCTTTTCTGACAACTTCCCAGTTTGTATCGTCAGCCCAGACCTTGTCCCTGAACTCTAAACTCATATCTGAGTCTAGATCTTCTACTCACTATCAGTACTTAAAGGTTAATAGTCACTTCAAACTCAACTTCTCAAAAAAACAGACTCCTGATGTTCCTTCCCAAACCTGTTCCCCTTCCTGCCTTCTCCACCCTAGGTGATAGGAATTCTCTCTTCCACTGGCTAAGAACAAAAACCCTGACATCACTTGACTTCACTATTACAAATCATAGCCCATCCATCAGTAAATCCTATTGGCTTTAACTTCATATCATATCCAGAATCTAATCACTTCTCATAACCTCTACTACCACATCATCTCTTATCTGGATTGTTGTAACAGCCTCCTAACTGGTCTGCTTGCTCCAATTCTTGTCTTCCTATGATATTCTAATGGGTCTTCTTATGCTAGAAGCCAGAATGATCCTTGCTGGAAGAGGTCATGGAGATAATGTGACCCCCAGTTGACCCAGGATTTGGACCTTGGACACCCTCTCCCTTATCCTTAGAGTGTGCATTCTACTCACCTTCTTTGCTGCCAGGAACTGTCCCAAGGACACAGCCTTGAGATAGTGATATGGTGTTGAGACCATCTGGATGGTATAGGTGACTGAATCCAGTTAAAGCCTCTATATGAACTTTTAAGATGTGGCAGGTGGGTAAATAGATCTAGTGAGATCTACTGACATCTTGCAACCACCCTGTATCTAAGTTATCTTGCTGATTAAACCTGGCAATCTGGGGTGGCCTGCAACTTCTGCCCTCTATGTGTGTGTGGCAGGTTGAAGGGTTCTGATGATACCCAGGAAGCTCCTGAGAAGTTTGCAAACCAACAATCATCTGCTTTCTCTACCCAGAATCCTCGAATGGCTATGCATTTCGTTCACAGTAAAAGCCAATATTTTTTTAAATGGCAAGTAAGTCCTGTCATGATTGGCCATATTATCCCTCCTGACCTCCTACCCCTGGCTCACTCTTTGCCAGACCCACTGACTTCCTGGCTGTTCCTAGGAAATGCCAAGTACCCGTGCCTTAGTGCTTGTGGACTTGCTCTTCCCTTTGCCAGACACCACCAATGACATATCTGTGTGGCCCATTCCCCACCTCCTTCACCTTACCAGCAAGACCTTCCCTCCCCACTCTGTTTAGAACAACAAATCCTCTGTCCCAGCACTCCAGGTCTTACCTCCTCTATTTTCTTTGGAGAACTTTCTACCCCAACATTAAACAACTAAATAAACATGTTTGTTCATTCACTTATTGCACATCTTCTCCATTTAGAATGTAAGTTCCACTACAGCAGGAAATTTTTTTTAATATTTTTTTTTATTTTAGAGAGAGAGAGAGAATTCACATGTGGAGAGGGGTGCTGAGAAAAGGGAGAGGGAGAGAGAGAATCTTAAGCAGACTCCCTGCTAAGTGTAGAACCCAATGTGGGACTCCATCTCACAACCCTGAGATCATGACCTGAGCTGAAATCAAGACTCAGACACTTAGTCGATTGAGACACCCAGGCACCCTGGCATTTCTATTTGAAGTAATGAAAATATTCTGCAATCACATAATGGTGATGATTTCAAAGCTTGCTAAATATATTTTATGTGACTTAAATATTAGGAAAAATTGCCTGAGAAATAAATTAAGGCAAACTAAAAACATTATCATAAAGACACAAACACAACAGCGTATCAAAAAATATTATGGAAGAAGAAGCAGAGTAATAAGCTACATTTTAGGCTATGTGCTTTTTGTTTATATTTCAGTTTTAAAGAAATTCCAATTTTTCCCAATGTGACCCATTATCTTATGCACAATTATTAATTAAATATTATGAAAATATAATGCTAATAAACTATTAGAGATAAATGGCAGATATATATTTTATTATATGGAAAATGAGAAAAGCCTGATACAAAAGAATACATACTCTACAATTCCATTCAAATGAAATTCTAGAATAGACAAAAATAATTTCTGGCAATAAAATCACAATAGTAATTACCGTGTGTGTGTGTGTGTGTGTGTGTGTGTTGGGGGGAGCAGGGATTGATTGGGAAAGCACTAAGGGAACTTAATAGGGAAATAGAATGTCTTGGTAGTGGGTTATAAGGTGTATGCATTTATCAAAATTCATCAAACTTTGTACTTAAGATCTGTGCATTTCACTGTACATAAATTATTGTCTTACTCGGCTGCAAAACACCACAGATTGGGTACCTTATAAACAACAGAACTTTATTTCTCACAGTTCTGGAGGCTGGAAGTCTGCAATCAGGGTGCCAGCTTGGTTGGGTTTCTGTGAGTTGCAGACTGCTGGACTCCTGGCTATGTCCTCATGTGGTAGAAGGGACAAGGGAGTTTCCTCTGTGGTCTCTTTTATAAGGGCATTAATTTCATTCATGAGGGCAAACTCTTCATGATCTAATCACCTCCCGAAGGCCTCACTTCACTAGGCACTAGGATTTCAACATAGGAATTTTGGGGGGACACAATCATTCAGACTATAGTAACTACATTTCAATTTAAAAAGTTTAAAATCACAGAAAAATGATCTTTAGACTTGAAGCCCAAGTGAAAAATAATGGTGCTGTTTTAAGGGCTTTTATTAAACCTCAGGAAAATCCAATGATGTAGATTTGGAAATAAAACTCATCTTCAGGATGAAGAAGATGAAGTATACGATATTAGGTAACTTTTGCGGTTCACATAGCCAGGTGGACTGGAGCTAGAATTCAAACCCAGCCAGGTGATGAACCTTCCCTCTATGGGGATCTCTGAAGGGAGGGTGGAACCAGAAAGGGAAAGTTTGGTTCATTTTTTCCAAACATATACCAAGTTTTTAGCCACAGAATCATGTGGATAAAGAGAAGGTATGAATACTAAGTAACCAATCCAGACCTTATTCAAAGAGGTGACCCAGGAGGAAATTACAAGGAAAGATGATTATCTGTGGAACCATAGGAGTAGAAATAAAGATTAGATTTTTGTCTCCTATGCCACAGTGCATTTTATTTCTGTTCATTTATATTACACCTTACTTAAAAATTTTACAAACGTTTAATCTTATCTTTATAGGAATAAATGAAGTAAACACACAGCTTTGAGTTGTAACAAAGAATGAATAGCTATATCAAGTAACCACCATAACCAAGATTAAAATCATTTCAAATGAACCCCATTTAAAACTGATGTGAAAGCTTTAACCACATTATATTGTGTGGCCTATTTTTAATACATCTTCCTATATACAATAGCTTTAATTTAACATGAGAGAGGAGGCAAGAATAAAAACGTCAGAATAGATGAGAGCCTTATGGCATATTATTTCCCCATAGTCCCTTCCTTTAATGACCGAATTTGCTACATTTCCCTTAGTAAGGCAAAATGCAGGTAATTTAAATTCAAACAAACATGCAAGACATAGCCAGCTTAACAGGCAGAAGGTTGCAAACAGGAACTCATAGGGATCAGGGAAGATATTAACCACCATAAAGAAACAACGGAAGCTAAATAATAGAATCGTGCTTACCACACAGGCCTCTAACTATGGGGAATAAATAATTCCTTGATATTTTTCTCAAATGGAACATTAAATAGAAAGGCCTTGGAAGTGAAAAAAAGCACTTATTTAGGTGAACAAACATAAGTAAAATAGTTACATGATACATATCATAGAAATGCCAAAGAATATAATTGGTCCATGCAAGTCAAAACTTCTGCAGAAACTCTTAAGCTTCAGTGCAAAGGAGTTTAAGTTTTTTGTAGGAGGCCTTAGACTAGTGCTGTCCACTAGAACTTTCTGCAATGATGGAAATGTTCTGATGTCTGATGTGGTAGCCACTAGCCACATGTGGCTAGTTGAACACTTAAAATGTGGCTAGCGAGACTGAGAAACTAAAGTTTTAATTTTATTTAAATTTAACTTAAATAAAATGAATGTGGCTAATGGCCATTGTATTGGCCAGTATAGCCTTGGAATGATTTCCAAGACTTGACAAACACTCAAAACTGACCTTCTCTTCAAGGAGACCCCTCATAACTGTCATTTCCCAAACTGACTTTTGAACATTAGTCAGACTGATGTCTGTATGATTTAAAGAGTTTTATTTTTTGTAGATGCCTCCCATTCCCAGGCTGAAACTTAAGGCCGTGTCTGACGAAAGTTTGCCCCAAAGTAATGAAATGGATCACTCCTCCCCTCGGACCATGAGATTCCCAGGGCATGGCCTTACACACAGCTGATGCAGACCTTTATCTGATTCTTGGATTCTGAACCAAGAAAATGACAAGATTTCCTAGGGAGGTTCTTTTTTTTTTTAAGTTTTTTTTTTAAGATTTTATTTATTTATTTGACAGAGAAAGAGATCACAGGTAGGCAGAGAGGCAGGCAGAGAGAGAGGAGGAAGCAGGCTTCCTGCTGAACAGAGAGCCCGATGCGGACCCTGAGATCATGACCTGAGCCAAAGGCAGAGGCTTAACCCACTGAGCCACCCAGGCACCCCCTAGTGAGGTTCTTGAAAAGAAAAGAAAATGGGTCTGACAGCATGGCCTCTCTTCAGCAGGCGCTTGTCACTCTTACTAACAGAATCATTCCATGTGGCCAGGTCCTCCACATCAATAATACTATAGGACTATCATCTGCTATAATGCTCTAGCTTTCTCCCTTGCCCAAATAAATTTAGGCCTTGAAAGAAACCACCCCTGGAGTCTATGCAGTGAAATTCAACTAACCAAAGCATTAAGCTTTTGTTAGGAACAAGGTCATAAGTTTAGCTAGAGATGGAATGCAGATTTCATTTAATCAACTGGTAATAACTGCCTGGAGCAGTTATAAATTAATAAATTAATAATGTTCGGAGGTGCCCTGATATGCATTTAGGCTTCGTGGAAAATCATGCTTTAATCATATAGTGATATCTTCCATGGGCTCACAAATGGGGATTTGTGGCTTCTGTAACACCTGCCATCCCCTGTAAGAGGCAATGTGGGACTAACAGCTGAGGAAAACATAATCCAAACACATTTTCCTCTAAATATCCTACAAGACGCATTACAGGTGCAATAAGAGCACAGAGATGATAGAGATCAATAGCAACTGGAAATACTGTGGATGGCACCATGGGAGAGGCAACATTTGAGTTGGGTCTTGAAAGGTGATTGGATCGTACACAAGGAGGGCAAAGGCATTACCAGCAATGATACATGTAGGATTGCGCAGTATGTCAAAGAAAGGGAAAATGCTGGGTGATAAGGCAGATTGATGTGCTATCTGCACAAAAAGACAACATGGAGCCAAATCCAGAAAGGCATTGGATGCCATGCTATGGAATTCATTCTGTAGTATAGCAAGTTTTTTGAGCAAAGTTGTAAAATGGTCAGATCTGTATTTTAGAAAGACAAGTTTGCATGAGCAGGAGGGATAGGTGAAACAAGATGTCAAATGTAGCAAGTTATTGATTCAGTTGCATTATAAGCTTCACAAAATTCCAAAATTGAGTCAAAGGGTGTATTATGATCACTGTTGTTGGTTGCCATCACAACCACCATTTTTTCTTCTTTGTTAGTTCATAAAATCTTACTTTTGCAGCCAAATGCACAAAGCAGTGGGGACTTTCACCTAACTTCAGGAGTTGAATCATAAAATTCACTACCCTTTACTGGTGATTTTCTCAATAGACACAGAAAAGGCATTTTGCAAAATTCAAGGTACATGTATGATAATTTTTGGAGATGATGGATATGTTTATTACCTTGACTGTAGTTTCACAGGTGTATGCATACATTCAGACTCATCAAATTGCGCATGGGTATACCTCAGAGGTATTTCAGGTTGAGTTCCAAAGCACTGCAATAAAGCAAATATCACAGTAAGATTAAACAAATAGATTTTTTGGCTTCCCAGTATATATAAAAGTTATGTTTACAATATACTATATTCTATTAAAAACATTATGTCTAAAAAACAATGTATATATCTTAATTAAAGGATACTTTATTGCTAAAAAAAAGTTAACCATCTGATCTTTCAGTGAGTTGTAACTACTGATCACAGATCACCAGACAAATGTAATAATAAGGGAAAAGTTTGATATATTTTGAGAATTATCAAAATGGAACACAAAAACACAAAATGCTGTTGGAAAAATGGCACCAATAGACTTCCTGATACACAGTTACAAAAGAAAAAAAAAGTAAAAAAAAAAAAAAAGCAGTATCTGTGAAGCACAATGAAACAAAGTACAATAACACAGGGTATGCATGAACGTTATACACAGGCGGTTTTTTGTATATCAACTATACCTCTATAAAGCTGTTTTTTTAAAAACTCCCCTCAAAGCAGGAATAGAAAGGAGTTCCCTCTACTTGATAAAAACAAAACAAAAACAAAAAACAAAAAACAAAAAGCTATGCAACTAATGTTTTCCCTACTAACGAAATACTGAACACTTTTACCCTAAGATTAGGAGCAAGGCAAGGATATTTTCTCTCACTACTCTTCCTAAACATTGTCCATAAAGTCCTAACCACACATTAAAGCAAGAAAAGATAGGTAAAATGCATAAAGTTTGGAAGGAAGAAATAAAATTATCTTTATTTGCAGTCAACAAGGCTATATGCATAAAATGTAAAGTATCTATCAAACAACTATTAAACTAATAATTGAATGTAGCAAAATCACAGGATACAAGATAAATAATACAAAAGTCAATTGTCTTTCTATATTTTTTAAATTTATTTTATTTTTAATTTTAATTCCAGTATAGTTAACACACAGTGTTAGATTCATGTATTTCTATATTTTGTCAATAAACATTTGGAAAACAGTCTTAAAAATACTGCTTTAGGTATATACTAAAAAGTATTGAAAGCAGGGATTCAAACAGATATTTGTACACTTGTATTCATAGCAGCATTATTCACAATAATCAAAAAGTAGAATCAACCCAAGACTCCATAGATGGATGAATAAACAAAATATGGCATATACATCTTGAAGACATTTGGCAAAGTGAAATAAGCCAGTCACAGAAGGAGAGAAACTGTATGATTCCACTTACATGGGGCACCTGCAGCAGTCACATTCGTAGAAAACAGAAAATAGAATGGTGGTTTCTGGGGGCTGAGGGAAAGGAAGAAGAGAGGACTTAGTGTTTAATGGGTACAGAATCTCAGTTTGGGAAGATGAAGAGGTTTGGAGATGGATGGTAGTGATTGTTTATATATGTACATAAAATACTTAGGAATAAATTTAACAAAAGACATGCAAATCCTATGCACCAAAAACTCAAAAAGCAATCCTGAGAGACACTGCAAATGACCTAAGAAAATGGAAAAAGAAAGAAAGAAAGAAAGAAAGGAAGAAAGAAAGAAAGAAAGAAAGAAAGAAAGAAAGAAAGAAAGAAGGAAAGAAAGAAAGAAAAGAGAAGAGAAAAGAGAAAAGAAAAGAAAAGAAAACAGAACAGAACTATATTCGAGACTTAGCCCACCTGATTTCAAGACTTATTATAAAGGTGCAATAATCGGGTAAGCTTTAGTGGCTCAGGTTAAGCAACTGCCATTGGCTCAGGTCATGATTCCAGGGTCCTGGGATGGATTCCCACACCAGGCTCCCTGCTCAGTGGGGAGCCTGCTACTCCCTCTGCCACTGCTGCTCCCCCTGCTTGTTCTCTCTCTCTCTTTCTCTCTCTCTCTCTGTCAAATAAATAAATAAAATATTTTTTTAAAAAATAAAGGTACAGTAATCAAGACAGTGTGGTACTGTTGAAGGATAAATAGATAAATGGAATAGATTAGAGGAACCAGAAATAGATCACACATTTACAGTCAATTGATTTTGGACAAAAGTCTTTTTGATAAATGATACTGGTACAACCAGATAAGTATATGGAAAAATTTAATATGCAATGAATTTTAAACTTACATGCAAAAAGTTGAAACTATAAATCTTCTAGGAGACCACATATGGTCTGGAGTGAGTCCCAAGAATTTGTGTTTCAAACAAGTTTCCCAGGTGAGTTGTATGTTGCTGATACAGGGATCACATTTTGTCATTATTTTTTAACAACATGTTATGAGGGAAAAAACACAAATGCTCACATTTTTTTCACTCAAATATTCCCCTTGAATAATTAGAGAGAAAATAGTAACTTCTTGGAAATAAATTGAAACTATTAATAATTTAGGATTAAGTAGACATAATAGAAGCTGTGAAGAAACATCTTTTCCAACCATGTTGAATTTAGAACTAGGAAACTATGGTTTTGTGAGAAGCCTAAATGGGATACTGTACTCCAAGAGAAATTTATTGCACAAACATGCCTCAACCCAAAGAAAAGTAACCATGCATTTAATATGTACCCTTGCTTATGTGCCCAACATGAAGCTAAAACATTCCAGTATAATTCAGCCTCATGGCCCATTCTTGCTAGACTGTGCTTCATGATGAAATATCACTGCCATTTCTCTGGATTAATAAAAGTCTTCTGTATGGAGGCTTTCCTATTATTCTTCTGTGATTTGTTTGCCATTACAATCACTTCCTGTGCCATGCTTCTTTTTGCTCTATTCTTTTAAATTTTAGCAAAGGAGTATGCTTCTTAGTAAGCAAGCTTCAAACAAACAGAAATTTTAGAGCTTTATAAAGGGAACCTCACAGTTATGATCTCACAGAGAAGCACAGAGAGTGTAAGGATGAAAACCATGGGCTATAGAATCAGGCAGCCCTGAGGACAAATCCTGCTCTACCATTTACCTAGGTAAATGCAGACCACTCAAGGTCTCCGGTTTCTTATACCTGAGATGAGCTCTCGTGAAGATTAAATGGGACAACATGTAGGAAGTACTCAGCTCATTGCCTGAGCCCACGGTAACTGTTGTAAATAGAATAATATCTTACACCATATAAATGTAAGTTTCTCCATTGTATTTTTATATGAAGCACCTTCTTAGCCAGTATGCAGCATTTATTGGGAGAAGGAGGTAGACAGGGAGTATGAAGTAGAGAAAGGAGGAAAGACAATTAGATTTATTTCAGAAACATAAAGAAAAACAGTTAATATTCAGATGATGGCAGTCAAAATAGAATGTTTTTGAGCAGTCACAGAGAAAAAGAGACAGAGAGAAAGAAGAGAAATCTGAGGGGCTGAGCATTTTATCGGAGAGACTATCTCCCTAAAGGGGTCATGTGATAGACTATTCACCAAACTGGCTGGTACCGTTCTCATTTCTGTTTCTATGCCCTTCGTGATGTGACTTGGCAGCTCCTCCCATTTGCTGAATGTTCCAGCAGACTGAACAGCAAGTGCAAAAACCCTTAGGCAAGAAGGCCTTTGACAGTGACCAGAAACACAGAGGATGCCAGTGTGGCTGGAGCACAAGGAAAAGGACATAGACAATGATGGAAGACAGCATCCAGTCACATACAGCTTTTGAGACCAGGAAATTCCTAACAACAGAGGGACTAAATCTTAAACCACTGTGGCCTGTTTATACATGAATACAAGAGAACCTATATTAAAATATTAAAATACTTTTTATTCCAGTTGGCAAAAAACCACAGTTATTTCCCTGAGTGTCTCCATAGCCCTGGCAAGTCAGGCCACCTCCAGGGCCATCAACCTTTCATGATCCTATAGAGATCCCAAGAATCAGGGTACACAAAAACCTCTAATACTGATCTAGCCCCATGGCTGTGGATGTACAACACTGTCCCTCAGCCAAAGGGAGACCATTTCTTTACCCCCGTCTTCATGAAGTTGAAAATAAGCATGAATTCATCCCACCAGTAAATACTTATTACTCATGGTCCAGGAGGTATTGTAGGTGTCAGAGATGAGCAAGAGTGTACAAACCAGTTTCTACCCTCACAAAGGTTAGAGTTTGGCATTCAGGCAAATTGTTGCCTGCAGGTAGTAGTAATTTTTAGGCAGTGGTTCTCAACCTAAACTCCATCTGAGAATTTCAAAAAGTACCGATACCTAAGTCCCATCCCCAGAGGGGATGATTTCATTGCTCTGAGGTGTGGCCAGGGTGTTGGCAATATTTAAAGCCTCCCCAACTGATTCAATGTGCTGCCAGGGCTGAGAACCACTCTCTTAGAGAGGAGCTAATATGGAAAACAGAGAGTGGGATTTCTACACTTTAATAAAATTATGGGTGTAAACCTAGAGAAATAAGTTTTCTCTGCATGTCAACTTACAAAGATAAAACAAGATGGAAACATGATTTCTTGAAAGATACTTTTCAGAGTTATGGAAGCTGTCTTTGTAGAATGGCATTCTGACAAAACATTGGCTGGCAGTCTGGCCCAACGTTAGGTAAGTCAACTAAGCACATTTGAACAACACAGAGCAAAGCTCTGGACTTTATTCTTTTTGTATATTTTATGTATTTATTTGACAGAAAGAGCAAGAGAGCACAAACAGTGGGAGCAGCAGGCTCCCTGCTGAGCAGGGAACCCAACGTGGGGCTCCATCCCAGGGAGAGCCAAGGACAGACACGTAACCAACTGAGCCACCCAGGTGCCTCAACTCTAGGCTTTTTGAAATAAAATTGGTCGAGAAAAAAAACCTTCTAAACGTGAATACTCCTACGACCTTTCCCTTCCCCTCACCATTACCTGTCATCAAATTACACAGTCCACACAAAGCTAGCCATCAGCTAGCTGAGTAATGGGCCTATACCCAGAATTCCAGGCCACAGATGAGGATTCCAGTGCCAGAAGATAAGAACTATGACTTGGTGGATTGAAATTGCTTTTCGGAATGATTTCTGACCTAACTGTTTTTTAGTTGCTTCCCTAAGCTGTGCATCGAGTGACAAATGTTTTGAATAAGACAGAATCAAAATCACCTCAAAAAGCTTTGACCCAACATAGAGTCCAGAGGACATGAGGAAACATGTGCCAAAAGTTGGGCTGCAGCTTAAGTATTTTCTAGAGTCACTGGGTCACAGCAAAGCAGCAAAGTACATTTTAGGGCAATGAGTGTGCTCAGCACGAGCCCTTGATTATTCAGTCCTAATGGAAGGGAATGATGATGTGGGTTTTCTGAAAAAGCAGCTGATTTTAATGAGCAGTTTGGTTTTGACTCTGGAAAGTATAAAAGTTATGTCTGAGCTTATTTCAGCTGGCCATAAAAGGTATTAAAGGTATGTCTGAGCTTATTTCAGCTGGGCAGCATGGAATGTGGCCTAGAATACTAGAGAGTAAGTGGCTTAGAATTTCAAGACTCACCAGAGAAACTCCACAAAATAGAAACATCTCATTAGAAATAAGAGCCTGGAGTTGCCTGGGTGGCTCAGTTGGTTAAATGTCTGCCTTCAGCTCGGGTCATGACCTCAGGGTCCTGGGATCGAGCCCCACATTGGGCTCTTTGTGCAGTGGGGAGTCTGCTTGGGGATTCTCCCTCTCCCCCAAATCCCCCCACTACATGTGCTCTCTATCTCTCACTCAAATAAATAACATCTTAAAAAAATAAAAAATAAAAGAAAGAACAGAGCCCTGAACTATGATTTAAAAGATAAGAATTCTTGTCTCTGGTCTATCATGACCAGGTATGTGACTCTGGGTAAATAATTTTTCTGTACCTCAGTTTCCTCATTTTTAAAATGAGGGGACCAGACTTAAATTATCTCCAGTAGGATGGATGGATAAAATGGAATTTAATATCTGTGTGAGGAAGAGAGAAAGTACTGAGATCTGAAACCTGAACACTATAGGTAGCAAGTAGCCAAATTTGCATTTGGAGCCCAAGACACTCCTAGAGGATGAAGGTGGGAAGGCATCAAGACCCCAACACCTTGTCTCAGAAATTAAAATTAGTTGGAATGAACTAGGGGGTTGCCCTGAGCAAGCTCAGAGTCAGGGAATGACCACTAGGCCCCTTAGACAAACTCAGCACCAAGGAAAAAAGACAGGGCCACCAGCCTAGCCTCTGCACACACTTAGGAATTTAAAAGGAGGTTGGGAATCAGTGCACACGAGGACTAACCCCAGCCCAGGAATCAGGTAGCAGGCATGAGTCCTGGGACATGGCTGTGTGGGGGAGCATGAGGAACCACAATGATGGGCATCCAGACCAGGTTTGCCAGGAGCCTCCTCCTGGGGGAACTTACTCCTGAGAGCTGGGGAATTTTCTCCCTGGCCTCTGAAAGAAGAGTGGTGGCCCAAGCAAAGGTCTACACTAGCAGTTCCTTGGGAGCCACCAGCCTCCTGTGGGGTAGCAGAGTCCCCTGGCCTTGAGGGGACATCTCCGCTGAGACTCCAGAACCAGAAATGGAAGTGACCATGGGGCCCTGGCATATCTGGGGAAGGGTCTTCCAGGGAAGGATATGGTATTTCCTGTTCGTTGGGCATGTGAGAGATCACACATTCAATGCTGGGAATCCACCTGAGTGGTGCCTTATCTGCATCCCAATCTATAAATTGGGCCATGCCAGTTATAGATCTATAAGATCCCTCATGGCTCCAGTGTGTTGTGATTTTAGTGTGTGATGTAAAACAAAAACTCTAAGAATGATTCGATTCAGAATTCACTGTACAACTAACTATATCCTTAAGTTTGTAGATACTGGGATTCTTGTCTACAAAAAGGAGAAATGTGTAAATGAGGGATCCATCTGTGACCATTAAATCACCTAAAATTAACACAAAAAAGGCAAATTGCTGCTAGCGATCCATGAATTCACTCCATATGCATTCACCAGAGATCATTAAAATGAAAGCTGGGAATGCAAAAATAATTATATAGTCTGGATACCTAAAAATTTTTCCTTAGAGAAAGCAGATTTGTATACATGTGTAAAATACAAGTGTGCTATTCTAAAATTATAACTGAACTACAAGCTTGCTTTAGTGAAAGGTGATTGTTATATTAATTTCCAGTTTAAAATCGCCCTAGACAATAACCATCAGCATTGTAAATGTGCATACTATTTGAACCAGCAATTTTACATACAGAAATTTATCCTGATGAAATTTTGCACATGAATATAAAACTAAATATGTAAGAATGTTCATTGTCACAACATTGTCATAAAATTGGAGGGGCACCTCGGTGGCTCAGTCAGTTAAGTGTTTGACTCTTGGCTTCAGCTCATCATAATCTCATGAAAATTATGGAGAGGGAGGGCATCTGGGTGGCTCAGTTGGTTGAGCGATTGCCTTTGGCTCAGGTCATGATTCCAGAGACCCGGGATCGAGTCCCACATCGGGCTCCCTGCTCATAGGAAGCCTGCTTCTCCCTTTCTCACTCACCCTGCTTGTGTTCCCTCTCTGGCTGTGTTTCTCTCTGTCAAATAAATAAAATCTTAAAAGAGAGAGAGAGAGAGAGAGAGAGAGAGAGAGAGAGAGAGAACTGGAAAAATTGAAATGCTCATTCACAAAGGATCAGTTAAATAAATTATCAGCCTTCCATATGCTAGAATATTCTGAATTTACTAGGACTAGTCAAATATATCTTTTTTTAATTTAAATTTTACTTAGTTAACATCCAGTACAATACTGGTTTCTGGAGTAGATTTCAGTGATTCATCATTTACACACAACACCTAGTGCTCATAACAAGTCCCCTCTTGAATACTTATCACCCATCTAGTCCATCCCCCATCCACCTCCTTCCATCAACCCTCAGTTTGTTCTCTATCGTTAAGGGTCTTTTATGGCTTGTTTCCCTTTCTTGTTTTTTTTCTTTTCTTCCTTCCCATTTTTTCATCTGTTTTCTTTCTTAAGTTTCACATACAAGTGAAATCATATGGTATTTGTCTTTCTCTGACTTATTTTACTTAGCAAAATATACTCTAGCTCCATCCATGTCATTGCAAATGGCAAGCTTTTGTTCTTTTTGATGGCTGAGGAACAGTCCTCTGTGTGTGTGTGTGTGTGTGTGTGTGTGTGTGTGTGTGCGTGTGTGCGTGTGTGTGTGTGTATCTCACATCTTCTTTATCCATTCATCAGTCAATGAACATTTGGGCTCTCTCCAGGTTTAGCTATTGTTGATAATCCTATTAACATCATACCCCTTCAAAACTGTATTTTTGTATCCTTTGGATAAATACTCGTAGGACAATTGTTAGATCACAGGGTAGTTCTATTTTTAATTTTTTGAGGACCCTCCATACTGTTATCCAGAATGGTTGCACCAGTTTGCACAAATAGTGGGATAGGGTTCCCTTTCTCCACATTGTTGCCAACACCTATTGTTTCTTGTGTTGTTAATTTTAGCCCTCTGACAGATGTGAGGTAGTATTTCACCATGGTTTTGGTTTTGAAATACATCTTTATAGCAGATAAATAATTTTATATTAACTGACATGGCTGTCATTTACAGTTGTCTGTTTGTTTACCCCACCTCCATTCCCTGCTTTAAATCAAATCTATAATGAGGCTGAGGGATTCACTGTATCAGAGAGATATGGATATAAAGAGCACTGATCATATAAAGTTATAATTCTTAGTGCTTAGTCCCAAAGACAGGAAACTCAGAGAAAGGTATTCTCACCATCTACCAGGCATACTTCTGAGAATGAAAGGGACAGTGCCAGACTGGCTTACTGGAAGGACAAAGGAGTTTTCCTAAAACTTCAGGGGGATCAGAGAGGATAGGAAGAAGACCTGAAATCAGAAAAGTGTAGCCTAGGGTTCCTGGGTGGCTCAGTTGGTTAAGCAACTGCCTTAGGTTCAGGTCATGATCCCAGAGACCCGGGATCGAGTCCCACATAGGGCTCCCTGGTCGCAGGAAGCCTGCTTCTCCCTCTCACTCCCCCTGCTTGTGTTCCCTCTCTGGCTGTGTTTCTCTCTGTCAAATAAATAAAATCTTTGAAAAAATAAAAGAAAAGTGTAGCCTAATCAAGGAAAGAATTTAGTTTTAAACATACTCATTATTATGACAGTTTATCTTAGACTAAGTCATTGGGAATTGAGCTGACTCAAAATAGTAAACAGAAGAGGTAATTGGAATTGTTGAATATTTCTTCTGTTGGGAAATGCTCTGCAATGATAAATATTTTACAATTCTATCTTTTCTGGATGCTGTATTGTGTTGCATTGATTTACATGTCTATCTTCTTGCTAATAACATACTATCTTGATTTGTAAAGAATTTATAAATTCTTTGCTTTTCAAATAAGTCCTAATATCAAGCAGTGAGAGCCCCCAACTTTGTTCTTTTCCAAATTGTTTTGCCCACTCTAAAATTCCATGTTTTAAAATCTTATTTTTAATATTTTGTGGGTTTTTTTCATATTTATTAAATATAGCTGGTTTGTTTACTTTCATCTGGATAAAAAGAAAAGAAAAGAAAGAATTGCTGTCAGCAAGAGATATTTTAGGCTGCAAGTGACATAATCCTTCATTTCAGTATTTTAGACAAAGAAGGGTTCATTTTCCCCACCTAAAAGAAAGTCTGAAGACAGGTGTCTGCTTGCATTGGTTCAGTGGCTCAACAATGTCAGGGCCAACATCTCTGTGGGTCTCTTGACCTCTCCCTCATGGTAACAAATGGTAGCTACAGCTGCTGCAATCTTGTCCATTCAGGGTAGAAAAGAATGCGAAGTAAGGGGAAACTTATGTCCCCGGATCCAGAATTGTGTCAGATGGCCTCTTTGGCTGCAAGGGAGTTTGGGAATGGCATATTTTTTCCAGACCATACGATAGACATAGGCCAGAAAGAAGGGGATTGATATGAGACTCAGCACTGCCAACCTCTAGTGTTTGCCACAAATGTTGATGAGAGGTTTCAAAAAAAAAAAAAAGGAAAAAGTTTTCACTGAATTCTGCCCTCTTTAGACATACCATTAGAAGAACTAATGACAGGGCGCCTGGGTGGCTCAGTGGGTCAAAGCCTCTGCCTTCCACTCAGGTCATGATCTCAGGGTCCTGGGATCGAGGCCCGCGTCGGGCTCTCTGCTCAGCAGGGAGCCTGCTTCCTCATCTCTCTCTCTGCCTACTTGTGATCTCTCTCTCTGTCAAATAAATAAATAAAATCTTTAAAAAAAAATAAGAACTAATGATAAAGAATCCATCTCACAGGACACCTATGTAGCTCATTCAGTTTGGTATCCAACCCTGATTTCGACTCAGGTCATGAGCTCAGGGTCCTGGGTTTGGAACCCTGCATCAGGCTCTGTGCTTGGCACAGAGTCGGCTTGGGACATTCCCTATCCCTTTGCCCTTCCCCCTGCTCATGCTCTTGATCTCTTTCTAAAATTAAAAAATTTAAAAAAAAAATCCATCTCAAGCCACATCACTTTCCTTAGTGTTGGATGGGAATATCAATGCCTCCTGGTCCTGCCTCTCCCTACCATAAGAGTTATCTCTCCCCCAGCATTCAACAGTGCTCACACAATCCTTAAGTCAGATCAGCTAGAGAAACAAACCTAGTCTGTTGCTAAAGGACAACAGTGACATTATGACCAGCCTACAGCATAGCTCTCTTTAGTAAACTTTTAAGGAAAAAATGTTGAAATTCAATGCATGTTCATAAATTGCCTGTTTCAGTCTCTGAATAGGGGAAACTGGGCATTTCTTCCTTTCTCTCATTCAGTAAACATTTATAGGGTTCCTATGTGCCAGGCACTGCGTGTTTTAATTCCTCTTCCCTTTATTATTGTTCCCTGTCCTATTTTCTTGTGTTATTTTTCACTCTAAGTGTATATGGGAATATGTGTGTGTGTGTGTGTGTGTGTGTGTATAAAAGTATAAAACAAAGTCAAACTTGCAGAGTCCAGGGCACCATCACTATGGCTCTCTCTGGTCTCCCTGTGGAGGCCACGAGAGCACCACTTATATGCCTTTGAGAAGCTTTAGAAGGTGTGGAAGAATCAGGATGCAAGAAGTTATCTGTGAGTAATGGTGCTTCTTACAACATTCATGCACTTATTCCTGAATTTATTTATTCAGCAAATATTTACTGAGTCCCTTTACTAGATTCTGGAGATACTGTGGTATACATACAGGCACAGGCTCTACCCTCATTGAGCTTGTATTTGTTGTAGGACAATGTTTTTGAAATACTAACCAATGTTATTTTTTCTGCAATAGTTAATTTTTTTCTCTTCTTGTTCCCTCTTAAGTAGCTAGGCTATACTCATTGCCTCAGGGTAGATATTTTATAAGCAGAAGACAGAGGGAAAAAAAGGAGAGACTTCCTATACTTACAGGAATAATAATGATACTACAGCAAATGTTAGCATGAACTTTACCCCACACAGATACCCCAATAAGTGGCAAAAGATTCCTCTGAGCTGAAAGGGGGAAGAAATATGGAAGGCAAGGGAATTGCCATAGAAAACAGATAGCAGGGACAGTAAGATCTGAGGAGGCCATCAGTGAAAATAAAGTGTGTCAACCATGGGCCACAGTGAGGAGAATTTGTGGACACCCAGGAACCAGATGGTAGCCAAGGGTGCATTTGCCAACACCACCTGTCACCCACACCAGGACCCATATCAGCCATTCTTTCTCCAGCCATCCGAACTCCATGTTTGCCTTTTCTTCCTGGGCATATAGTTAGGTTCTAGTTCCCAGCCTCCTTTGCAGTTAAATGAAATCATATGACAAACCAGTGAATTCTGGCCAATGGGATGTGGGAGGAAGTGATATATATACCACTTTGTATCCTATTCATAAATACTTCCAATGCAATCCTCCATGCTCCCTCTTTCCTGTTTTGCCAAATATAAATGATGGAAGGGGGCTGGATCCCTGGTCCCTACATGAAAGACAGCTGCCTAAGGTGGTCATTCTGACCAGAAACATCTGTGCTGGGTTCTTGTGTGAGAAGAAGTTAATTTTTATTGCATTAAGCCACAAGAATATTGCAGTTTGTTTCAGAAAGTTTTTGCCAATTCTGACATTTCAAGCAACTCCCCAGCTCAAGCAACACGCCTTTCCCTATAGTTCATTCCTTAGCCGGCTTAACCCATGAGGACAAGCACTCCATTGCAAAATACCGGGACATAGTAAGTACGCACCCCCAAGAGGAGGGAGAGGCTCTTATAATCTGTCATGTCAGTATGATCTTAAGGGAAGGAAAGGTCTTTCTCTTATATTTTTGAAGATAACCAGAACCTGCTTAAGATTTTTTCTTGGGCTAGGAAACTGACTAAACATACAAGCATCACACTGCAGACAAGGGGAGAGAAATACTGAACCAGTCAGTGTAGATTTATGTGTAGAATTATAAACTGTGTTAAGCTCTGTGGAGAAAAAATACAAATAGTCTGGTAAAATAACATGTGGGGATAGAACTCATAATAAGGAGTGGGAATGAATAAAGACTCTGAGGAAAGAACAGCTGAACTGAAGCCTATTGGAAAAACCAGAATCAGGCAAATTAAGAGTTGGGGGGAATAGCATTTAGGTAAAAGGAACAAAATACGCAAAGACCTTGAAAAAGGAAAGAGGTTGGCTCATTGAAGATCTGAAACATGTCAGTTTAGCTTGAAGTAGAGAGGGAGGAGAATGATATAAGATAGGGATAGAGAAATAAGTAGAGACAAATTTAGAAAGGGCCATGTAGGCCTGATTCTTGCTTTTATATTTTATTACAAAAGCCTAGGAAAGCATTGAAGGATTTTAATTAGAAATCATGGTCAGGATTACATTTTTAAATATCAGACTGGCCAAGATGGAGACTGGTTGGCAGGGAGGCAAAAGTGGAAAAAAGAGAAAGCCCATGGAAGAGGCTATTTCAGAAATTTAGGCAAGAGATAATGGTGTGTTAAAGTAGAAGAATAGCAGCATGCAGATGGAGATAAATGGATGGGTTTAAGAAATGCTTGGGAAGTTGAATGAAATAGCAACTGTTGCATTCAATAACTTTAAACTTTAATGAGAGACAGGATCAGATGGTACGCTATATGAGACTCAGTTCTCATTTAGGTCCTATAAGAGTCAAGAGAATGTGACAACAGTAACAGCAGCTTCCCCAATGTCTGAACCACCATTTGAGCAGGATGTTTTGGAGGCGATAAGAGGTTGCAGGAAAAACTAGTCTTAGAGTCAAAGGGCTATACCTGAGTTGGGTTCATAACTGGGTGCTCACTCAAGTGTGTTGTCATGCCAAAGAAGATACAGCCCGGTTCGTTAAGTAACTTTGAAACCTACAAATAAAGACTCTGCCCAGATATGTTCTAAGCACAATGGGGGAGGATAATTCCATCCTTTGTCTTTCTTAATAGCTATTGACAATAGTGAGAAGAATAAGTAACCTTATGGAGCACTTCATGCTATGCCTTGTGCTAAGGAATGTGTGTGCATGTTCTCATTAAGCTCATTAGGGCTCTGCGAGATGGGTATTATTATTTTTCCTATTTACTAACAATAAGGCTTAGCGATTGGTACCTTGTCCAAGGCCTGATCTCTAGTAACTAGAGTAGTGTATATTCAAATTCAGCTCTAACTCTAGAGTCCACACTACCAGCCATATAAGGTTATACATTGAGAAGGATTCTGAAGATGCATTTGGGTTCAATGAGGGCAAAGTCAGATGGGCACAATGCAGCATTATTCTAGAGGGTAAATCACTGTGGATTGCATAACAAAAGAAAACTGTCACTATACTTTATGACTTTATAGGATATCATGTTCATACTCTAATGGCCAATTATAGTTTTTCAAGACATCTAACTAGAAAGAATATTTGAAAAATCTGCCTCATGAGGGTCTCTAGACACCTTAACATAAGAATTCTAAGCACATTGTGAAAGATTTTAAAATGTGCTTTGAGAGCCTCTTCAGAACTCAACTGGGGAGTCACATCAGGCTAGGAAAGGGTTCTAGGAAAGAGTCAAGTTTGAGCTCTTAGGGAAAGTCTGAGCTGATACAAAACTGCATCATGTCTGGGAACCTAGTGTTAACTGGTATAAACCAACACTGTTTTTCCTGAAAGCTCTCATGAGAAAGAGCACTTTCGACTACTAATGTGGTTTTCCTTTCACCCTTTCCTGCCCCCAGTGGGGGGAAAATGTTTATTCTTCTTACATAACTTTACTCTTCTGTATGTCACCAAATGCCTTGTGATAGTATTGCATCTGACAGATCTCTTATTGAGAAGTTGCCAGCAACCAAAGGATAATTAACTTAGTCTTTCAGGCTTATTTTAAAAAAAAAGCCACACATACACACACAGAGCGGACCATGCACAATTCATTGGAAATAGTGTTCAACTGCTTATATCTCAATGAAATTGAGGTTGTAAAAAAAAAAAAAAATTCTGCCTCTCAAAGAATGCTTTGTGCAACAGAATCTTTTGCTGAAAGGAGATGGGTCCTTAACTTTTAGGGAACAGAAATGGGACAGGACTACACAGGGAATCAATAAGCATTCATGAAATGTCTACGTGGTCAGGCACATTCCTAAACTCTGAGGTATAAAGAAGAATGAGATATAAGAGAATTGACAATCCAGTAAAGAAGAGAGAGGACTCACACAGCAACTCTTACAGTGAGTATAAAAGAGATTTACACACACACACACACACACACACACACACACACACACACACACTCACACACACACATTATAGTAGTTCTCAAAGTTGTGGTCCCCAGACCAACAGTATCATCTGGGAACTTATTAGAAAGGCCCTACATGAGAGCTACCGAATCTCAGACTCTGAGAGTGGGGCCTAGCAATCACCTCACAGTACACCCTGTCTGAAAACCACTGGTTTAGCAAAAGCGATGATAATTGCTTTGGGGAAGCATTGCACTGGTTACTGGTATCCAACCAAGAAATAATAAACTTGAGCTCTGGGGCCTTTCAGGCTGTCATAAGCTAGCACTATGAGGCAGGCTTGAGGTTTCAGTTGTGCCAACATTTGTGGCCACTGTGGTGCCCTCCAGCTTCAATTCTTGCTATACTTCTGTGTCAGTTTCCTATTGCTGTCATAACAGATAGCCACAAATTTGATGGCTTAAAACAACACACATTTATTATCTTTCATCCTAGAGGTCCAAAGACCAAATTCAGTGAGGCCTAAAGTCAATTCATTCCCATCCCTTTCTAGCTTTAAGACACTACTTGAATTCCTTGGTTTATGGGCCTGCCTTATATTTACCACTGTTGCCCTCATCTTATCTCTTCTGACTCTGTCCCTCCCATCTCCTTCTTTTAAGGACCCACGTGATTACATGAGGCCACTCACATGATGCAGGATAATCTCCCCATCTCAAAATCCTTAATTTAATCATATCAGCAAATTCCCTTTTGCCATGCAAGATAGCATATTCATAGGTTTCTGGGATTAGGACATAGACATCTTTTTAGGGGCCATTATTCAGCCTCTCACAATTTCCCCTTCAGTGTTGCTGGAGAGAATAGGTCAGGGGTCAAGATGCAGGGGAAGAGATGTTGAATGACAGAGTTTTTAGGAAGACAGGACTTATAAGTGGGTTCAGGTGTTACTTTAATTTGTTCTATAGTCAGTCTTCCATATAAAAGCCCAAAAAAGTATCCATGGCTTAGGGTGTCCCAAAAGAAGAGCGTCAGTGAGGTTGGCAAGGCCTGGACCTCCCTGAGCAAGCCTATTTATCCTTATGTTCATCTGCCTACTAGGCATCTCCACTTGAGTAGGCTCAGAACTGAACTCTTCATTCCTGTTCCCTGTCCTGCCACCTCATCCCAACCTGGTTTTCCTCCTTAAGTCCTTATCTCAGATAAATGTGCATAACATAATCACTTAATCCAGAAATCTACATAATATCCTAGAAGTGCCCCAACCTCCCCACCACCCACATCTAATCAGCCAGTGACCACTGTCAAGGCTTGGTTCAGGGGCTCACCATTCCTCATCTAGATTTTGTGAAGGCCTCTTAATTGGTTCTCTGGCTTTAGGCTCACCACCTTTATCACCACTACCATGACAATATTTCCAAAACATAAATCTGTCACTAATTTTCCTCTGCTGTTTATAACTCCCTAATGTCATTTTAGAATAAAGACCAACTCCTTAACAAGGCATACAAGGCTGTTCTTGATGCGCCCTTAGCTTACCTGTTCAGCCTCATGTTTGCCATTCATTCAAAGGATTAAGCAAATTATTTATAGATCCTAGAGTCTACCCTGATCCCTTATAACTCTTATCTTTTAACCAGGCTCTTCTCTTTGCTGGAACATCCTCATTCAATTCTATACCTTCCTGGAGTGATGACTCCTTAAGTCTTCCTCTAGGCATACTTTCTTGGCCTCTTCCTTCTGTCTTACCATCCACTGTGCACCATGGAAGTACTTATTATCTGGAATTATAATTGATGATTTATAGTCTCTCAGACCACTAGACCATGAGCTCCTTAAGTACAAGGATTGTTTTTTTGTTTTTTTTTTAATATTTTATTTATTTGACAGCAAGAAACACAGCCAGAGAGGGAACACAAGCAGGGGGAGCGAGAGAGGGAGAAGCAGGCTTCCCGCCGAGCAGGGAGCCCGATGTGGGGCTCGATCCCGGCTCTCTGGGATCATGACCTGAGCCGAAGGCAGTTGCTTAACCAACCGAGCCACCCAGGCGCCCTGGAAGGATTGTTTTACTTATGTCTATATTCTCAGAGTACAGAGCATAGAGTAATTTTTCAATATATTTCTCAGTTGAATTGAGATATTGCATGACATTGGGAAATGCTACTAAGGAAAAAAAAAAGGAGTGGGACTAAAGAGGAGAATTAGGTTGGAGCTGTAGGTACCTAGTAACTGGAACAGGCCAGGAAGTCTTAGGGGAGAGCCATCAGTACATACATCTGCAAGGACAAAAAAAATAGAAGGAAAAGTTTTTCGGCAAAATCAATTGCTCCTGAGGATTAAAGCCAGAAAATATGTCTTTGGATTAGACACACAAGAAAGCCACTAATGCCATAGAAGAAAGCAGTTTCAAGTGGGATGTAGAAGATGCAGAAGAGGTAAGAAGATGAGGAAAAAGGGCTCAGTTTACAAGAAGCCAACCAGTGTTTCTCACACGTTACCAAAACACACTTGTTGGAAGAAAAGGAAATGAAACAGATCACTTGAGGCCACACATAAGGGAAGAAGTCCCCCTTCAAAGACAAAAGACTAACTTATGCCATACTTTTAGGCTGAGGGTCCTCAAAAAGGGAAACTTCCAAGAGCAACCAACTCGAAGACAATCTACAGTCTTCTGGTTGTGAATACAGGATGGCTTGATGCTCTTCCAAACCTAAAACTGTGACATAATTTTAAAATGTGGTTATTAAGCACCTGCTTGTTCATCACTGTGAATTTAAGGACATTTACTGAGGTCACATCATAGCATATGGTCTGTTTCTTCCTCATTGAAGTTGTTGGCAGCAAAACTGTTCATAGCTTGGTGTGCTGTGCGAGCACCAGCATGAGAATTTAAGGAATGGCATGCGGTGCCAGCCAGTCCATCTGAGATTTCTGGCAGAGAAAGGCCCTAAGAACTTTGTAGGAAGGCAGAGTTCTTCTTTAAAACTTAAGAATCACAAGTTCAGGATGTACCCAAACACACACAAAACTTCCCTAATCAGAGTATATCATGAATGAACAACCTAAGCCACCTTCAGCTAATTTATATTTTCAGTTTTACTTCCTCATGCAATAGTTAACCTTCATTGACTTTCTTTGCAAAATAGAACAATTCCTTTTTTTATCAAATTTAATTCTTCTGGTTTCAATCCTCAAAGAAGCCCCCAGTTCTTAATGGCAAGGTTTGATAAGCAAGACCAGTTCAGACTATTCTTACTTGATCTTACAAACTTTGGGACAAGGTCTCATGGCCTTTTATTTTCCATACTAAAAATGCTTTGGTTTTCTCCTGTAACCAAATCCATTTGGAGAAGAGAATTAGATATGAATACAGAGTATCTGGACATGAGTTCTAGTTTTGCCATTTGCTCCAGCGAATTAATCTCTGAATCAGTTTCTTCATCTATAAATGAGGATACTAACAAATACCTCACATAATAATCACAAGGATTAAATGAGATAATACATGTATTTAGACAGGGTAGAGACTAAGTTTCTATAACAAAGAGAACTTAAAATATAGGGGCTCAAATAAGATTAAAAAAAAAGACCTCTTAAGTAATATTCCAGAAGTAGCAGCTCGTAGGTACCCCTATATTCTCAAAGTACAGATTCCATTTTTGGAGGGTTCCTCTTCCAGCCAGCTGTGTAGAGGAAAGCTACTGGCAGCAAAGAGGTTTCTTTTAAGGAAGCTTCCTTTTAAGCTGTGACCCAGAAACCACACACAGCACTGTTGTTTATACACATCAGCCAGAATGTAGTCCTGTGGCCACATCTAAGAGCAAAGGAGGCAGGGAAATGTATTCCTCTCTAGATGGGCATATGCCCAGTTAAAATTGTGGGTGAACTTGTTTATTATTAAAAGGAAGAAGGATAGAATGAATACTGTGGAATAATAAACAATTAATATTAGCTGCACTCTCACCATTACATAGATTTCTATTATGGCAAAAAAAAAAAATCACCTGACATTTTATTTCTGCCCCCCCTTTCCCTTTAATAAAGAATCCCATACAATGAGCACCTCCAAAGACTAAAGGATGAGGTTTTGGTTTTGTTTTGTTTTGTTTTGTTTTAAGGCAGAGATTTATGTCTTATTCATCTCCACATCTTCCAAGCCTAACACAGAAATATTCTTAATAAATGTTTATCAAAGTGAATAATCAATCACTCCTATGGCCCTTATCTGGGTTAAACCCCTTTAGTAATATACAGAATGCAGACTTTCCATTTTTAATGATTAGTACTATATCATATACACAACACCGTTGGTTTTACATATCATATTATTCAATTCATTACATGGTAAGGCACTTTAGTATGTACTTGCTGTTTGATATTTTTGAGGAGAAAGGAGTAAAAACCTTAAAAAAAAAAAACAACCTGACTCTCAAAGTATGTTCATATTCTCTCAAGCTGACTATTTAAATCAAACGTGAGAGCAGCTTGGGAAGATGGCAGAGTAGGAGGATCCTAAGCTTCTCTAATCCCCATTTACAACTAGATATCACTCATATCCATGTAAATAAACTGGAGAGAGATCCAAAGACTGACTGAACAAACTCCGCAACTAAATGTAGAGAAGCCACATCTGAGAGGTTAGGAAGGGCAGAAACAGTGGTTAGGAACTTCCTACAGGAGAGAGTAGCTGTGGGCACAGAGAGAGGAAAATATCAGGGAGCCCTCAGTGGGAAAATGAATCTCCAAAATGTCTGGACTTGAGAACCAGAGGGTCATAATTCTGTGAGTTTGTATAAGCAGAGGACTTGGAGCCTGGAGCTTTAAAAGTCAGCAGAGTCAGCACTGGCAAGCTAGAGGGTGAGGCATAGCTAGGTCCCTGTCCTTTAAGGGACAACTGCCCACGAGAGGCAACACAGAAGTGACAGTTTGCACAATGCCTGAGGCAAATAGGAGGGAGATCTGTTTATGTGGATTTCTGAGCATGTTGGGGACTTCTGTAGAAACAAAGTTGGCAAGTGTCATTTCCCTTCCTTGTCTCCCAGTATAAACACAGATCCACCTGTGGGAGGCAGCACTGCACTGACACTTGCTACCTAACCTACTAGCAGGGTACTCCACCCAGGAGTTCTCCTAAGGACTCACCCACTCCAAGCCTACTGACCTTGGCCCTGGGCACAGAACAAATTTTCTTAGCTCAGTATGTGGCCTTGCCAGCCCCCACAGGCACAGACACCATGCCCCTACAGCTGCTATGTGCCTCGCCCCCAGGAGCCACCATGCTTGGAGGGGATCCAGTCTAGGACAAATTTTACTTACACTTAGCGCAAATTTTGCTGACATACTGCCCCACCTCTGAGTTCTCTTGCAGTCATGCCACTTCAGAGCTGGCCTGCATGGGTCTCAACACCACAGAGAGCAAGCACAGCCTGAACAGGTAGAGAGTCAGTGCAGGCGTCTGGACTCAAAGAAAAAGTGACACAGACACAAGAGCAGGATGCAAACAACACACATAGGAGAAGCCCCTGAAGTGTCATTTTCTGGTAAACAGTAGACCCTGCATTGCAGAGCAGTACAAGACCTCTTCTTCATAAAACCACTACTTTCAAGAGCAGATGATGTAGCTGACTTTCCTAACACAGAGAAAACAGACAGAGAGGTAGACAAAATTAGGAGATAGAGAAATACATACCAAATGAAAGAACAAGACAAAATCATAGCAGGAGATCTAAGTGAAAGAGAAATAAGTAATTGGCCTGATAGAGAATTTAAAATAATGATCATAAAGATACTCATTGGACTTTAGAAATCAAGCTGAGAAGGTGAAAGACAAATAAATACTGCATAACGAGAATAGACTTAGAGAACTTAGAGACTCCGTCAAGCATAATAATATTCACATTATATGGAATCCCAGAAGAGAGAGTAAGGGAGGCAGAAAATGTATTTGAAGAAATAAGAGCTGAAAACTTCTTAAATCTGGGAAGGGAAACAGATCCAGATTCAGGAGACACAGAGATTCCCCCAACAAATTCAACCCAAGGAGGGCCGCACTAAGACACACAGTAATTAAAATGAAAAAAAAAAATAGTGATAAAGAAAGACTGTTAAAGGTTGCAAAAGAAAAGAGACCATTAAATACAAAGGAAACCCTATTAAGTCTATCAGCTCATTTTTCAGCAGAAACATTCTTAGTCCAGAAGAGAGTGGCATGATGTATTCAAAGTGCTAAAAGGGAAGAATCTGCAGCCAAGAATACTCTATACAGCAAGGTTATCATTCAGAATAAAAGGCAAGAAAAAGAACTTCCCAGACAAATAAAAGTCAAAAAAAATTCATGATCACTAAACCACCACTACAAGAAGTGTTTATACCACCACTACAAGAAGTGTTAAGGGGGACTCTGTGAAGGGAAAACAAAAACCATAAATAAGAGTTAAAAAAAAAAAGCCAGGAAACATAAAAACAAAAAAAAATTCAATAAATCTGTAAAAATCAGCCAAGAGAAGCATAAAATAAAAAGATATAAAATATGATACCAAATATCTGAAAGATGGAGGGGAGAAGAGTAAAGAATGAGTTCAAAATTAAGCAACCATCACCTTAATATACACAACTATAAGATAAAGATGTTATATATAAACAAATCAAAAAACAGTAATAGATATGCAAAATATGAAGAGTTGGGAATTCAAGTACATCACTATAAACTAACAAACCTTGAAAGGGAGCAAGAGAAGAAAAGAACAGAGAAAAACTGCAAAAACAACCACAAAACAAGTAACAAAATAGCAATACATATATATATATAAATATATATATATATATATCTGGGCACGTGGGTGGCTCAGAGGGTTAAGCCTCTGCCTTCAGCTTAGGTCATGATCTCATGGTCCTGGGATCAAGGCCTGCATCAGGCTCTCTGCTCCACAGGGAGCCTGCTTCCTCCACTCTCTCTGCCTGCTTCTCTGCCTAGTTGTGATCTCCCTCTGTCAAATAAATAAATAAAATCTTTATAAAAAAATACATATATATCAATAGTTACTTTGAATGTCAATAGACTAAATGTTCTAATCAAAAGACATATGGTGTCAGAAATGATTAAAAAAAAAAAGACCCATCTATATGTTGCCTACAAGAGACTCATTTCAGACCTAAAGACATCTGTAGATTGAAGTGAAGAGATGGGAAAACATTTGTCATGCAAACAGATATCAAAAAAAAGCCAGAGGGGGTGCCTGGGTAGCTTGGTCAGTTACTCAGTTACTCTTCAAACTCTTGGTTTCAGCTCAGGTCATAATCTCATGGGTCATGAGATCAAGCCCCTAGTCAGTCTCCATGCTCAGCGAAGAATCTGCTTGGGACTCACCCTCTACCACCTTAACTCTTGTGCTCTTTCACACAAGCGTGCTCACACTCTCTCTCTCTAAAATAAATAAATAAATCTTTAAAAGAAAGAGAGAACAGAGAGAGAGAGAAAGAAAGAAAGAAGGAAAGAAAAAAGGAAGGGAGGAAGGAAGGAAGGAAGGAAGGAAGGAAGGAAGGAGAGAGAGAGAGAGAGAGAGAGAGAGAGAGAGAGAGAAAGAAAGAAAGAAAGAAAGAAAGGGAAAGAAAGAAAAAAGGAAGGAAGGATGAAAGGAAGGATGAAGGAAGGAAGGAAGGGAGGAAGGAAGAGTGAGTCAGTCAGACTAGCAATACTTACAATGGACAAAAGTAGACTTTAAAACAAAGTCTGTAAAAGAGGCAAAGAACACTACATAATAATAAAGGGGACAATCTAATAAAAAGATATAACAATTATAAATATATATGTACCTAACAAGGGAGCACCCAAATGCATGAAACAGTTAATAACAAACATAAAGGAGTGCACTTATCACGACTAGCACTGGTTGATATAAGGAATTGTTGAATCACTATATTGTACATCTGAAACTCATACTATATGTTCACTAGAAATAAAATAAAATCTTAAAAAATTATATATCAATCAACAAATAAATCATGAAACCATTAACTTAAAAAATGTTTATCATCCGTTTTCTTGGAAGTCAGGGAAAAATAGTACATAAGTAGCCATTGGGAACCACAGCCTGGCTTACTCAGGAATACGCTAATAATTTGTAAACTATCTTTCTTTATAAGTAGTCCCAGAATGAGACCTTTCAAACCAAATTAAAGTTTTCACACACTCTCATATCTTAAATTCTCCAACTTATCTATGGTGGCACAAACTGAGTAGTCTGGAAAAAATGACTTAATAACCAACAGGAAAGAAAACTAGCTGGAAAACAGAAAGGAATTTAACATATTGGACATCTATCCTGTGTCGGACATTGTGCTAAGATCATTATCCAATTTAGTTCTGATAACAACATTAAATGAGATAGGCTAGTTTTAGGAAACTTCTTTTAGAGTCAAAGACTTTGAATAACATAAAAGATAACTAACTGTTGCACATTGGCTCCCAGAAAGCAGACTCTGAGACACACAGCGATGTGTGTTCAGAGAATTTGAAAAGAGTATTCTCAGAATCAATACCTGGAAGAGAAGGGAAGAAAGCAACAGTGGGCAGAAGGAGGGGCTGGGCTTCAGTGCAGTCTCAGTGAGGCCTCAGCTAACCCCATGGGAAGTTCTAGGGCTGTAATGGCCCTTTAAGAGTTGTCCCAAGTTGGGATGAGTGGGCCAGGATTTTACACTTCCATGAAAACCAGTTAGACATAGTCTACAGCACTAGCAACAGCTGAAGGAAGTCAATTCTTAGTCCCAAACAGAGATCTGAGCAACATATCATAGCATCTGCTATAGTCAACCAACCTGGAAATAAGAAAGCCAGAATGTAAACACAGCTCCAACACCAAAGCCCATGTACATGTACTCTTCCATTGCACTTGCCCCAACAGGCAGTCAGCTGTCTGGGTACATGTTTTACCATCTTACAAAATGACGTAAAGGAATATAATTTATAATCTAGTTCTGGATATATGGCCTTGGTGTCTTGACATCATGGGAATTTTCCAAATTTCATGTAGATAATTCAACCTTGGCTCTATTTTTTTTTTAAGATTAACATCTCTTCTAAGGTTGTCCACAAAAATTCCCTTACTCAAGTAGCTTCAACCAAAACATTAAGAATGGTAAAAACTTAAAACATATTCTATCTCAGTGAATTCATTAGGTAACTTCCAAATGTTTCATCAAAAAATTCTTTTAGAATTCAGGAATAATTGAGTAGCATGATTTGTGTTAGATGTGTGGTATTCACTTTTAAATATATTTGATCACCTAAGACTAAACATGGATATTGATTCAGAATTCCCAAGGGAAAAAAATATACAAGGACTCAGAAAGTTATAATGAAATACTTAAGTCTCTTACCTTAATATGAATGTCTGAAAAATATAGCTAAAATTTATCAGCCATGGTTTTTAATTTGAAAGTTACAAGACTGAAGCAAAATAAAACCCATGGCAGATACAGCACTCATCTCTTCAACAAATATTTACAGAGGATGGGGCACCTGGGTGGCTCAGTTGGTTAAGCGACTGCCTTCGGCTCAGGTCATGAACCCAGGAACCCGGGATCGAGTCCCACATCGGGCTCCCTGCTTGGCAGGAAGCCTGCTTCTCCCTCTCTCACTCCCCCTGCTTGTGTTCCCCCTCTGGCTGTGTTTCTCTCTGTCAAATAAATAAAATCTTAAAAAAAACATAATAATAAAATAAAATAATAAAAAGCTGTTATTTTAGAAAACTATTTCAAATGTCATTTATTAAAAAAAAAATATTCAATGGAAATTCAACTCCATTTAAGTCACTAAACTTGCACTACTGTCTGCAAGGCACTAAGGCATAAAATGAAAGAGACAAGTTCTTATTCTCAAGGAGGTAGACAGGTGTGAGTCAAGAACAACATGGCTTCCAAAGGGTTGGCAAAGCCAAGTGAGTAATGTATTCTGATAGTCAGTGGTGAAGTTGGAGCTATACTGCAATTGCCTTTGAAAATCAAGCTCAAGGCTGATTCTAGCACAAATGCATACTACTATGTTAGACAACTGCACAGCTTTAAAAGGAGCTTGTATCAGTGCAGGCTGTATTCAAGAAGTAAGATAGGTATATCTTAAAAAACTGATCTCACCTTGGTGGTAATAATCTCTATCTGCATTGAAGAGGTAAAATAAATAATGCAGGATTGAACTACAAGCTGAAAACAAGGCAATTTTTATCTTGAGCATTTTCTCCTATTATCCAAGACCAATGAGGTTTCATGGGTCAATTCTCACTCACCTGCGTACCACACTCAAGAAAACTGAAAAACCTAGATTATTTTCCTTTGCTTTTGGACCTCTCTTACCTCTAACTTTGAACTTTTGAAATGGGAAATACAAAATAGTTTTATTTACTGAAGTAAAACATATTAGGGAAGACAGCTTTAATATAAAGAATACCACTGGGGCGCCTGGGTGGCTCAGTTGGTTCAGCGACTGCCTTCGGCTCAGGTCATGATTCCGGAGACCCGGGATCGAGTCCCACATCGGGCTCCCTGCTCGGTGTGAAGACTGCTTCTCCCTCTCTCACTCCCCCTGCTTGTGTTCTCTCTCTGGCTGTGTTTCTCTCTGTCAAATAAATAAAATCTTTAAAAAAAAATTTACAGAGGACTTATGGTACACAAGGATTGGAGTTATGCAGTCTAAGCACCCTGGCTATGACTTAGCTCTTCCAGAGAAATCTGATTGTTTTCCTAGCTACATCTGACTGATATCTTCTTGCTTCTTTGTTTTAGAATAAGTGACCACTTTATACAACAAATGAAACCAAATATTCTTAACAAATATTTTCTTTATATTTATGTGTACTTATAGATAAGGACATATACAAACCTAATGTGCAGCAATATTCTTTTATAAGTTATTTAACTTCTTTGACCTAAACAGAAGTTTTCTATAACTATAACTATATATATATAGTTATAGTTACACACACACACACACACACACACACACAGAGAGAGAGAGAGAAAGAGACTACTTGAATGGTATGAAATTCTACAATGTATGTTTAAGGGAATTAAAAAGACAGGGATTTGTGTTATTTTCTCCCTTTAAAGCCACAAGAAAAAGAGTAAGTTACATATCCCAAAGTTTACAGTAAAAATGATTAAGATTAAGGATATCTGAAAAAAATTTCACTTGCATATGGAATTATAATTCAGGCCTTCCCTCCATCATATTATCCTTTTCCCAGGCACTGAAATGCTCTCTTTCCTCTAGTGCAGTGTTTCTCATAGTATGGTTCTAGGACCAGCAAACATCAGCCTCATCTGGGAGCTTGTTAAAAATGCAAATTATTCGATCCCTCCTCAGATTTATTAAGGCAGGAACTTTGGAAGTGGTCCAACAATATATGTATTAATAAAACCTCCAGGTGATGCTGATACATGCTTGTTTCAGAGCCATGGTTGTAAGATTACACATTAAACTATGTTTTTAATATCTAATCAATAAATATTTATTTGGGGTCATATAATAAGTGCTAGACATTAGTCAGCCTTTGTAAATGGCACTTGTGCATCATGTATTATTTTAAAATACAGATTTACATAATATTATGTATTATGTCTGCTGGATACAGTTGTGTCTCATAAGATCCCTAGGAGATCATGCATCATGCATCAGAAGATTCATGCTCAAATTTGAGAGCACTGTTCTAACTCATTATCCATTAGTCCTGTCCTAAAAGAAACCTTGTATGATCCATAGCAATAAATATAAATGTTGAAATTGTTTTTAAAGAACAGGAAAACACATATCTAAGAATTCTTGGCAGCACAGAGCATAGTTTTGCATTTCCAAGCAGTGCAGTGAAGTGCATCAGCTAGAATAGAAAATTCTGCACAAAAACATTTGGGTTTGGGTTTTCATTCTTTGACCTCTTGGTTGGAGCTTCTTAGGAAATCCCTTACTTTTCACAATAATTTGTTTCCTTATCTATAGAAGGAGGGCCTTGCCTTGGGGATCTTTAGAGTGACTTCTATTTCTTTAAGCTGTGATTCAAAGTATCTCAATCAATATGTATATTGTTATCATTCTGGAGATACCCATATTACCATTTTTTCCATTTCATTCTCAAACTCAAATGCACATCAAGACCATATCACAACTCAATAATGAGAATATAACCCAGTCAAAAACTAAGCAAAGGATCTGAAGATACACAAATGGCCAACAAGCACGCAAAAAGATGCTAACATCATTAGCCATCTGTGAAATGTAATTCAAAACCATAATGACAATACTTCACACCATTAGAATGGCTATAATAAAAATGACTGATAATAACAAGTGTTGGTGAAGATGTAGAGAAGAACCCTGCTACACTGCTGGTGGGGTAAAGTTGTGTGGCTCCTTTGGAAAATAATTTGGTGGTTCCTCAAAAGATTAAACATAGACTTCCTGCATGACCCAGAAATTCCACTCCTACATATATACCAAGAGAATTGAAAATGTACATCTGTGCAAAAAGTCACACACAAAGGTTCACAAATAGTCATAGCATTATTCACAATAGCCAAAAAACTAAAAACAACCCAAGTACTTACCAATGATGAATGGATAAATAAAATTTGGTATATCCATACAAAAGAATATTCTTCAGCAATAAAAAGGAATGACATGTGAATGCATGTTATAAAATATGGATGAACCTCAAATATTAAAACTAATTAAAAGAGTCACAAAAGACTACATATTGTATGATTTCATTCATTTGAAATGTTTAGAATACGCATATCCATAAAAAATCAATGAGTAGAGGTGGCTCAGTAGGTTAAGCATCAGACCTTGGCTCAGGTCATGATCTCAGGGTCCTCAGATTGAGCCCTGTATGGGGCTCCATGCTTATTGGAAACTCTGCTTGTCCCTGTCCTCTGCCTTTTCCCCCACTTGTGCTTACTTGGTCTCTCTCAAATAAATAAATAAAATCTTTTTAAAAAACCAATGGATGGATAAAGTAGATTGATGGTTACCTAGAGCTGGAAAGGCTGAGGGAACACAGGGGCAGGGTGTGGGGATGTGGGACTATTAAGGGTAAAGCATTTTTCTGGGGGTGATGGAAATGTTCTGAAATTGATTGTGGTAAGGTTTGCACAGTTCCGTGAATTAACAGAAAACCACTAAATTGTGTACTTTAAATGGGTGGATGGTATATGAATTATCTCCCAATAAATCTGTTCTAAAAAAATATAAATAGTGTCAGAAGCTTCCCCCCGATGCATTTCTCCCCCAGGGGTATATGAAATGACCATCAGTGAGATACTAAACTAATGCCTTTATGACCATGGTAGTCTGGGTTGAAGTTCCATCCTCTTATATCCTCATTCATTATTTTAATATTCAAGCAATTTGGATGTAGTATAGATCAGCCAACACATAATTCTATGTTACTTTTATTCAAACCCAAATGCCTAACAAAAGGCGTTTACCAAGATAAATGCTAAAAGTTGCCTTTTAACAAAATTATATTGGAAATGGAAACCACATATTAATTACATGCTTTGAATTGGGTATAAACAGGACATCCAGAAAATGAGCAAACATTTCTTAATTCTGTCTTTAATCCTTCAGTTTGAATGAATTCTGTGTGAATTCTAACACTGTGACTTCTAAAAGTGAATATGAGGGGTTTGTAAAAAAGAAACTTTATCTCTTCTGAAGCTCACTGGTTTTTTAAGTCACAGACACATACAAATGGTGCTTTGAAAACTTTTGCTACAGTATGCACATGAAAATAAACAATTTAGGAAGCAAATTCCTAAAAACCTGCAATGATGAGGTTAGTTATAATCATAAATTGGGCCTTACAGAGCATGCTGAATAGGCCTTTATTTCTTACCTGTTCTGTTTCCTCAAGTTCAAGGTAGACCAAGAGACATTCCTTGTGTAAGGCTCCATGACTAATTTTTCCTTAATCAAATCAGGAATGCAAATTTCTTTTCCTAGTAGCACAGGGCCAAAGAACACGATTTTCATTATAGAGAGGACTGTGTACAAAAGGACATTTTAGAAATGTGGGCCAAATGGTATTTTAAGACATTAAGAGCTGGCAAGAATTTGTGTTATGTTAAACCGTATGTTACAGTAAAATAAAATCTTTAAGATTTAAGAATATAAATAGTTGATTGTCACTAGTTAATTATGGCTTAGGCTATCAGACTGATCAAAAAAATCACATCTTTAGAAACTGCTCTTTGTATAATTGTTAGTATTTGAGGGAATGAGGGGCTGCTTTAAGAAGCTGAAATGTATAAATCCTATTCCCATGAAAACGTAAGTGGGCATAAGGTTTTGCATATAGCTTCATGAGCATATCCCAAGGCAGTTCCATAGATACCAATTTAAGAATCCAACAAAACTTGGAAAAAAAATCTAAAGATACCAAAATACACCTACGGCTATACTGAAAAAAGTCTGACAACACCAAGTGGCAACCAAGATATAAAAAACTGTAATTCTCACTACTTTGGTAAACTACTTGGCAGTTTCTTAAAAAGTCAAACAGGTATCAGTACTGTGACCCAGCTACTCTGAGGTATTTGCCCCAAAGAAGTTAAAACATGTGTCTATACAAAGTCATCTTTAGTCTTATAGGTAAAAACTAGAAACAACTCAAATGGCCATCAACAAAAATATAAATAAATTATGGCATATTTATACAATGGAAGCCTATATAGAAAATGATAAAATAATGTGCTACTTATATCCACAACAATATATAGCTAAATTTCAAAAACATGCTGAATGAAAGAAGCCAAACACAAGAATGTATCAAGTTCTAGAACAGGTAACACAAATATACTTCAGTAGAAATCAGAACAATGGGGCGCCTGGGTGGCTCAAGGGTTAAGCCTCTGCCTTCGGCTCAGGTCATGATCTCATGGTCCTGGGATCGAGTCCCACATCAGGCTCTCTGCTAAGCAGGGAGCCTGCTTCCCCCTCTTTCCCTGCCTGCCTCTTTGCCTATCTGTGATCTCTCTGTCAAATAAATAATAAAATCTTAAAAAAAAATAAGAAATCAGAACAATGGCTGCTTCTGAAGAGAGTCATCTTCTAGAAAGGGTCACATGGGATCTTTCTGGGATGCTGGAAATGTTCTACATCTTGATATAGTATGGATTACACATGTGTGTGCATTTGTCAAACCTGGCTGAACTGTATACTTAAGATCTGTGTCTTTTGCTTTTTATAAAATATGCCTCAATAAAGTATTTTGTAGAAAACTAAGATAAACCGGGGATCTATAAGATTCAGTACAAGTAAGAGAACTCAGATTTTTAACTACACATTTAAGCAAGTATTGGTATAAGCACTGGAAGAGATTGGGTAGCTTCTTTAAAGTGTAAAGAACTTATATTTGAATATGAAGCTGTAGACAACACAGAAAGAATGACACCTCTAGAAGAAATAAAACTTTGTACTTTTATACAGCTTACTTAGCATTTTGCTACATCTTTTGTTTGAGTCTTATGGCAACTCTGTGAGGAAGGTAGTATGAATGACATCCCCCTCTTGTGCAGATGAGGAAACTGAGATTCAGAGAGGTTGAGGGTTCCACCCAAAGCCACCGAGCCCATTTGTCGCAGAGCTAGGACCAGAATCCTTATTTTCTAAAGGAAAGTTAGCACTCATTTTACCTCTATTCCTTTAGAGAAGGGAAAGTTAACAATAGCCAGAAAAACATAAGATTAGATTCCAGAATGTAAATATTATTTAGTGAATTAAAAATCCAAAGTGTTTGATAAACATCCTTAAGAGGCTCTAGAGCCCTCGTGTATTTAGGTCTCAATAATACTTTGTTCACTGAAAAAGCAAGCTAAATCACACCAACAACACTCTGGGTTAGTTTGAGCGTCTCTGTTACTCAGTACCAAGCTACACTAGTAATTTTAAGGATGCATGTAATTAAGAGCACAGGCAAAATCTGGAGAGGTACAGGACATGGAGAGTGGCTCTCCAGACCCTTTTATCCTGCATCAGACATGTATTCTCTGGCTCAAAACAATGACAGGGTCTCCAAAGAGATTTGTGTGTTATCTCACATAGCAAGGAGACTTTTCATTATGAATCATTTCCATTTTATACCCAGATCATTATGTGATTCACATGAAATCCACCAAGGAGCCATGCCAACCCACATAGACTCTAAATTAGTTTTCCACAAACAATCCTAATCCAGAGTCATTCCTGATAAAAGCATTCCATACATGGGTACTCTCTTCCTAGTCAGTTTCATTAATTTATTTACCAGGAGGTAATTATCAGCATGTTTATAAGGAGATTACAGCAGATTACTTGCTTTCTTTGTCTCCTAGGAGTATCCTCCTTGAAACAAGAGAGAAATGAATGATGGGCCAGCTGCTCAATTTCTTCTCCTTCCCTGCCTCTGCCCAGGACTGAAGTCCAAGTGCTGGCCCATGGACCACAGTCCAACCCTTATACACCTCAGTTCTTTGCATCTCTATTGAGGAGGCTTTTCATGAAGGGACTGGAGGGCTTGGAGCTAGTGAGGTATCTGAGTAGAGCCACCTCAAGTCCAGGTAATTGGGTCATGATTCTGGGAGTGATTTAGGAGGTAATGGGAGGGAAGAATAAGTACCCCCTAAACAAAGAGGTTAAATATTAGCATCCATTTATTGAAGGCTTCTAGTACAAGCTTAGAAAGGAGTATTGCTTGCTTTTACTGATGTAGAGCTGAGACTCAGAGAGGTTAAGTAACTTGCCCAAGGTTGCACAACAAGTGAGGGACAAAACCAAAATAGCTGGAGACCCAATTTCAACCTCAAACTGCTCCCCACCTCCTTCTTTACCGTGCTTATGATGCGGAGCTTGCAATCTGCAGACCACATCCTGGTTTTTCCAGCTGCTCACTACTAGGCTCTGCCACGAGAGGTGCTAGAGGAAGACTGCAAGGCTGATGGAGGGAGAAAGGATATGCTTTTTCCTGTTTGCTTCCTGTTCCTCTTAAGTGTCACCCCAGAAATGCCTCTTCACCATATCATTAGCAGCATGTTTCTATAGTAACAGCTGAAGCCAATTTTTAGTTTTTGTGATGTTTGTAAAACTAGCCCAGCCAGCCTGGGCCTCCCCATCAAAGCTGTGGGTCCCAGACCCCAAGACCATCCTATGAGTTTCCAAATTTTAATAATTCTTTTTTAAAAAAATATTTTATTTATCCATTTGACAGAGAGAAACGCGGCTAGAGAGGGAACACAAGCAGGGGGAGTGGGAGAGGGAGAAGCAGGCTTTCCGCCAAATAGGGAGCTCAATGTGGGCTGCATCCCAGGACTCCTGGATCATGACCTAAGCTGAAGGCAGATGCTTAATGATGGAGCTACCCAGGTGCCCCCAAGTTTTAATAATTTTAACCTTGTCCATCTGTCCTCCAAACCTAGGCATGGTAGCTGCATCCTACAATTGCTGCCTGATACTTCTATGTTTTCTTTTTACTTTATCAATTATGTACTTAAAGTTCTTTTAAGATTTTATTTATTTGAGAGAGAGAGAGAGGGAGAGAGGGAGAGAGAGAGAGAGAGAGAGAGAGAGAGAGAGAGAGAGAGAACAAGCAAGGGAAGGGGCAGAGGGAGGAAGCATACTTCCTACCAAGCAGAGAGCCCATCACAGGGCTTGATCCTGGGACCCTGAGATCATGACCTGAGCAGAAGGAAGATCCCTAACTAACTGAGCCACCCAGGCATCCTTGTACTGAACAATTCTTCAAATTAAATTCCCTCAGTTCAAATAAGTGGTATGATGTCTATCTTCGACTATCCATTTTTGCTCTCCACTCCTCATTCATGTTCTCCATTTGTCTCTATATGGCAAAATGGGTGGGAACATTCCCTCCTGACACACATCTTGCTTATGTTAGCTTTAATTTTATTGGGAATGTAGGGATTCTAGGAAGGAAACTGAAGTTTATGTAACTAGTGCGACTATACATTTCTGGTCAAGCCTGAGCAACTGAGTATTCTTAATTTGATATTATTTCTATGATCTTTATTGAAGTATAATTTATGGAAAATGGACTGCATCCCTTCAAAAGGTACAATCTGATGGATGCATTGTGAGACATGTATGTACCTGGAAACCACTGACACCAAGATACAGAACATTTCCTTCCCCGACCCAAGGTTTGGCCATCCCCTTTTTTAGTCCATCCCTTCCTCTACCCAGACAACCAATCAACCAATCTACTTCTGTTGCTGTAAATTAGTCTGCATTTTCTAGGAGTTTATAGCAATGGAATTATATAGTATATAGTCTTTTGCATCTAACTTCTTTCACTGACAAAGTAATGTCTTTGAGATTCACCCATGTTGTTGTTGCATTTCTCAATTATTCAGTTCTTTTTATTGCAAAGTAAATTTCATTGTATGGATATACCACTGTTCATCCATTCACATGTAGATTAACATTTGGGTAATTTCTAGTTTGGAGTTATTATGACTAAGGCCACTATGAATATTTACATATAAATCCTTGAGTTGTAAATACCTAGCAGGGAAGATGTAATTTTTAAATGTAGGTGTAACATACATGAAGTACACAAATCGCAAATGTACAGACTGATAATTTCTTATATTCATGTGCACCTGCCTAACACCATCCAGATTAAGATTTAGAACATTTTCAATATACAGGATGTGCCCCCTCCCAGTCAGCAGACTCCTGCAGAGATAATCACTATTCTGACTTCTGTCTCTATTGATTAGTTTTGCTTATCTAGGGTATCATATAGAAGGGAATGATATAGTATGTATGTACCCTTTTGTGTCTGGCTTCTCTTGCTCAACAACTGTCTATGAGATTCATTCATGCTATTGGGCAGGGTTGGAGTCCATTCATTTTATTGCAGTGCCATGTTGCACTGCATAAATTCACCAGATTTACTTATCCATTCCCTTGTTGATAGATGTACGAGCTGTTCCCAGGTTTTTCTCCTTATCGCTCCTGTGGACATTCTTGTACATGACTTTGGTGAACATATAATCTCATTTTTCTTGACCCACTAATAGGCTGTTGGGTCATGAGGTAGACTTACATTTCACTTTTCAAACTGGTTATATCTATTTACATATCTACACCAATGTATGACAATTCCAATTACTTCATATCCTCATTAGTACTTGGTATTGACAGTCTTTTTAAATTTTAGTCATTCAGGGAGATGTGCTGTGTAATCTCATTTCAGTTTTAATTTATATTTCCCTGCTGAAAAATTATACTGGGACCTTTTCATGCACTTAATGGTCATTTGAATATACTCTATGGCAAAATGTCTGTTCAAGGATTTTTCCATTTTTAATTACATTTTCTTTCTATGATTGATTTGTAGGAGTTTTTTACATGTGCTGGATATAAATCCTTTGAAATATCTTCTCCTAGTCTTCTCCTTGCATTTTCACTTTTCAGTGTTTTTGATGACTAGAATCTCTTATTTAATGAAGTCTAATTTACCAACTTTAGCTTTTATGATGACTGCTATTCATATCCTCTTTACAAAACCTTTGCCTATCCCAAGGTCATTTAACATTCATGTAAGATAATTTACCTATGTGAAACTTTAGGGTTTTAAGGGCCAGGGTTCACATATTGTATGATGTATTTTAGGTCCCGTGCCCTAGGAGATGGCACTGACATTCATACGTGGGAGAATGGGGAGGGGGAGTCTCACAAAACAAGAAGCAAGGAGAGCAGTTTGGGGTAAGAGGATAGAGAAGGAGCTCAAGAGAGAAGGAAAGGTATGAAAGGAGATGGGGATAAGTGAAAAGACATAAGGGAAAGAAACAGAAGAAAAGAGAGAGAAGGTGAGGAAGACAAGAGATACCTCCCAGCCTTAGTAAGGTATGCTCTCAGGAATCTGAGGACTTTGGCCAGGAAGGAGGCAGCCAAGTGGGCAGATGGAAAGTCCCTCCTTCAGTCCTCCAAAGCCTCACTTCCCTCTCTATGCTCAGGCCAGGAGGCACTTATCCTTGCAAAGCATTTACATTTTTTTAAAATGCTGGCTGATTTTATTATAAGGCATATTTTTACTTCCCAAAGACATACTAAGATGTCACTACACTAACATGTACATAAGACACATCTAGGTTATGACCAATATCCAGAAATAAACCCTGACAAAATGTGTAGTATTTATAAATGTGGGATTTAGAGCCACATGAACTTAGGTGCCATTACTTACCCACTCCTGTCCTTGGAAAGTTAATAAGCTTCCGTAAAGCTCAGTTTCTTCATCTATTAAATAAGTATTCAATCATTCATTCCTTCATCAGATTATTTACTGAGTACCTGTTATATGCCAGGGACTGTCTTAACCATAGAGAATTTGTATATAAAATAAAAAAAAATATTTGCCCTCATGAAGCTTTTTGAAACAGACAAAAACAAGATGAAATTGTATGATGTATGATATGTTATGTAGTGATAAGTAGGGAGCAGTGAAAAGCAATAGAATTCTGGGTGTGCTTTGAAGGTAGAAGCAATATAATTTACTTCTGGACTCAATGTACAGTACAAAAAAGAATTAAGGAATATAAGGAGATGTCAAGAAGGACACCAGGATTTGTGACCTGAGCAACTAGTAAGGAGGAGTTGACCATTACCTGGATGGGGAAAGTTGCAGGAGATATGGATGAGCTCACTTTGAGATACATTATACTTTAGATGCTATTAGACATCCAGGATATCTCAAGTTGGTAGTTGGATATACAAGTTCAGGGAAGAGGTACAGATTGGAGATACACATTTGGAAGTCATCAATGAATAGTTTTCAGAGCCATAAAACTGGATGAGATCATCCAAAGAGTGATGATAAATAAAGAATATATAGGGGTGCCTGGGTAGCTCAGTTGGTTAAGCAACTGCCTTCGGCTCAGGTCATGATCCTGGAGACCTGGGACCAAGGACCACTCAGGCTCCCTGCTCAGCAGGAAGCCCGTTTCTCCTTCTCTTACTCCCTCTGCTGTGTTCCTTCTCCAGCTGTGTTTCTCTCTGTCAAATAAATAAATAAAATATTTTTAAAAAAAGAATATATAAAATGTGTTGCATTCATAGGGTTGTTGTTGGTAATGTGCATGTGTGTTTGTGTGTGTGTAAGGTTGAGCTGGATTAATACTAAGAATTTTCTCTGAGTTCTTCATATGTGCCAGATAATATGCTAAGGGCTCTAGATCCTTTAACTGATTTAATTTTTTAGGGAACAGTTTATAGTGTTTTCTTTAAGATTTTGATACTGAGAAAGGTTATATTTGCCTAACATCATAGAACTAGTAAGTGATAAAACTAGAATTTGAACCCAGAACTCATGTTCTTAACCAACCTATATACTCCATCTCACATAATCAAATATAAAAATAATTTAATGCCTGTTGGTCATTCCAATACATGAAAAGTACCTAATTAAGTGCATCTCCCTACCACTAAATTATCAGCTTGTGCCCTGGATAATAACTTGTTTAACCATGGCTTTGAGATCCCTGGTTTCAAATGTGCATGTTAATAATCATTACAACTCTTCTGCCCAACTAATAGAGCAATTATGAAGACCAAATGAGGCAATGTGTAAAGAAGTAGATCACAGATGGCTCCATACTTGTTAGAGAGTATTATCCCTATGACTTCAAAAGGATCCTGAGTTTTGTAAGCATGATAGAATCAGATCAATGAGTTCTGCTTATGAAATATGCACTTCAATTGCACAGAAGTACAGTAGAGAAATGCCATTCTTTGTGTGAGGTGTTTGACCTTGACTTGGGACTAATATTTCAACAACTGGCTGCTCATAAACTGGAACATAAACTGAAATACTTATGTGCAGAAACAAAAATAGAACATTCCCACACCGGCAAGAATTAAATCAAGGTTTTGGATTTTTTTTTTTTAGTTACATTATTGGAATGTCTCAACATTCAATTATCTTTGTAAGTATATGGATTAACATGAAAGCTTATTAGTTGTGTGAGAAGTATTTGCTTCCCTCATTAGGAAATGTTTAGGAAACATTAGGAAATGTCTTTATACACATTCCCATACTAGAGGAAATTTGACCCAGTATGTGGGTCAAATATGTGCTTTCTAAGGAGTAAATAAACAGGTAGACAGAGTGGGGGATTTGAAGTCAGAAGACCAGCATTAAGTTCTGACACACTGGCAAAACCTTTACATGGTAAGTTTTCAAATGCTGATCCTAAAATTGTTTTCTTCTCTTCACAGTATCTGCCCACGGATAGGTCCGGGTGTAAGACTCAAGCAGGAAACTTTTTTGGTCTTGGGTTACTTCACTGACCACCAATCAGCAGAGTTTTGTCAGAAACTTCAGAAACTTTTCAGTCAAAACAATACAAGATGGCAAAAACAGAGCTAAAATCAACTAAAATCCACTGACTCCTGATTATACAGTAATCTCCACCCTATACACAAAGGATATTTAAAAAAATATCTTTTGTTAAGATTTTATTTATTTATTTGACAGAGAGAGATCACAAGCAGGCAGAGAGGCAAGCAGAGAGAGAGGAGGAAGCAGGCTCCCTGCCGAGCAGAGAGCCCGATGTGGGCCTTGATCCCAAGACCCTGAGATCATGACCCGAGCCGAAGGCAGAGGCTTTAACCCACTGAGCCACCCAGACACCTAGAGATTAAAAAAAAAAGAAAAAAAAAAAAGAGGGTAAAAAAACCCACAGTTTTTGATGCACTGCAATTTAAACAATGTCAAATCAATAAAACAATAAAATGCATAAATATGAATAGGAAAGAAATATAAGGATCTAGTTACTAACAGTGATTATTTTAGATGGTGGAAATATGAATAGATATTTGTCTTTTTTCACTGTTAAATAAATAAATAAATAAATAAATAAATAAATAAATAAAAGTGTGGTCTTTGCTCTCTAGCAGTCATGATCTATGACCAAAACCACACATAGATGAAAAGCAATTTTAAATAATTATAAACAAAATTTGAACAAAAATAAACAATATGAAATAACTATGATTTTTATTATGTGACAGGAACTCAAAATGAGGAAAAAGTATTATGGAATGAATCATCATGGAAGAAATCATGGAGGTGATCAGAGGTAGCTGTATCCATTTGAATCTTTTTATTTCCTACCGTAGAATTTATTAGTTTCTGCAACCACAGATACTGGATGATTTTTAATTGTTATTTCACTGCTTTATGACTCAGTTTCCTCATACAGCAGAAAGAAAACAATACTCTCATTTCTTATATAATTCATAGAGTGATAGCTGGAAACCACTGAGAAGTATCTCATTTTTTTATTGTATACATAAGATAAAATGGAGATAAATTAAATTATATGTCAAGGAAACTTACATCTATGATAATTAAAAGTTGATACAGTAAGCCAACTTATCTCTGCAGCCTAAACTTAAGGTAGATAAAAATAAAAATCTTATGACAAGGTAGCTTCACACAGAATTGTGAATGAAGCTTACAGGTTTTTAAACATTTCAGTCAGCATTTTTAATGACCAGGAGTGGGATGCTGAGAAATAAATCAGTAAAGTGCTTCTAGCAAATGAATAAGTGTTGGGTTTGGAGTTTGTTGTTTTTTGTTTGTTGGTTTTTTTCTTTTTTTTGAGAATTAAGTTTTTGAAAAATTGAGTCAAAATTAATTAACTCTATTGCTTCCAGGAGCTTCTGAACCATTTATTTTCCCTGTGTTCATTGGAGAATAAAGATATCTTTGGTCAATTCATAAATGAAAGATATACAAGGAATTCTTTCACCTAATTCAAATCCTGAGAACAGGCCCAGGAAATCTTTGTCAAATAAATGAATCACTATATCGATCAATCATTAAAAATAAACATTTATAGGGGAGCCTGGATGGCTCAGTTGGTTAGGCGACTGCCTTCGGCTCAGGTCATGATCCCGGAGACCCGGGATCGAGTCCCGCATCAGGCTCCCTGCTCAGCGGGAAGCCTGCTTCTCCCTCTCTCACTCCCCCTGCTTGTGTTCCCTCTCTGGCTGTGTTTCTCTCTGTCAAATAAATAAAATATTTAAAAAAATAAAATAAACATGTATATACTGAAGATGATCCTGCTCTTTTGGTAAGGGATGATCAGCAATTATTACTCTATTTGTGAAATATTTTTCTATTCTAAAATTAAAGTGACCAGATTCTAGACATTCGTTTTGAGGTAGTTACTGGCGACCAAGTTGCCAAACAGAACTTGGGGAGGTAAGCAAGCTTAAGATCTATCAGTATTCTTAGTTATATCCATAAGCTGAGAAGTATAGAAATTTCTGACAAGAATACCTGCGGTGATAAGTTGCTCCAGCTAAAATAGAATGAGACAGGAAGTCTGTGCTGGAGGCAGCTGAGAGGCAACCAGTAACTGATAGGCCCCTGGGAATAGGGGGCACCACTAGAGTCCCCTGAAACAGGCTCACACCCAAAGGTGAATAGATAAATAGAATCAGACCTAACAGCCTGCGAGTGAATATAGTTCGTACAGGCTGGACAGAATGGAAAGAAATGAACCACGGGTGAGTCACCTCCACCTGTAGCTCAAGGTGGAGGATAGAGATACTACACCACTGGGCTGAGGTTCAAGGCCATTCTGTGTGGGGAGGAAGGGAGAGGCCTATTGCTACAGGACTCACAGGGGCCAGTGCAACTTCAAAGAGGCCAGGGCCAGAGAATGCAGTTCCAGTCTAAATTCAAGGCAGATTCCTATTAAAGTTTATTAGAGGAGTTAAAATGTGCCCCAAGAGGCCAGACACAGTGGTAGCCCCGTTGAGAGAAGCCCTGGATTAGACACTAATGCCCAAAAGCCTACTTGAGAGCTCAATAAGCTTTAAACTCACCATACACAAAATCTTATGATCATTTCACTCCCTAATTCAGTAAATAGCATGCCCATCCCTACCGTCTCCTAGCTCAGAAAGCTTGGCCTCCCTTTCCCTCACCCTCCACATCCAAGTCTTCTTAAACCTGGCCATTTCTCTCCAGTCTCCATGATGTAGTTCAAACCACTCTCATTTTTTGTGTGGATCTAGAAATAGCCTCCTGAAGACTATCCCTGGAACCACATTTGTCCCCTATAATCCATTCTCTACCTGCAGCCAGAATGGGCATCCTTTCAAAATACAAATCTGATCATGTCATATCACTAATCAAAACCCTTTAAAGGCTTCTCGTTGCTTTGGGAATAAAGAGAGACCTCTTTTTTTTTTTTTTAAGATTTTATTTATTTATTTATTTGAGAGAGAGAGCACAAGCAGGGGAAGGGGTAGGAGAGGAGGGAGGACAAGCAGACTCCCTGCTGAGTGGGGAGCCCGACAGGGACTTGATCTCAATATTCTGAGATCATGACCTGAGCCGAAGTGAGATGCTTAACCAACTGAGCCACCCAGGTACCCTAGACACCCTCTAATGCAATCTAAAAAAGTCCAAAATGATCTGGCTCCTGCCCACTTCTCCAGGAATCTGACCATTGTTTCCTTCTTTCAAGTCCTTTGTATTTATTAAATTCCATTTTATCAAAGGGTCTTTTCATTTGGGAATTCCATCTCATCCTTTCAGGCTTTAGCTCAAATGGCTTCTTCCTAGGAAAGTTTTCCTGACTTCCCAGGCCAGGTTAAGGTTCCCTTGCCTGGGTTCTAATTCGCTAGGACTCCCTCTCCTGTAACTCTTTCCACACCTATAATTTTACATTGACTCACACCATTTTGTTTTATTACTACTAGTATTCTCCCTAGGCTCTAAATTTCCAGAGTATAAGGTGAGGGACTGTTTTTTTTTTTCTAAACACTGTATCTTAAGCTCTCAGAAAACAGCAAATAGGGCAAACACTTCTGTACACCAAATGAATGAATGGCACATAGATAGAAGCCAAAAAGAGCCAGAGATGATCTGAGTGTCCATTTTCCTATTTCTAGTCTCCTTTACATGTGATCAAGAATAATTCTAGAACTAGGTGTTAAAGTCCCTTACTATTATTTTATTATTATCAATGAGTTATTTTAAGTTTGTTATTGATTTATATATTTGGGTGCTCCCAAGTTAGGAGCATAAATATTTACAATTGTCTTCTTGTTGAACAGACCCCCTTATTATGATATAGTGTGCTTTTTCATCTCTTATTATAGTCTTTGGTTTACAATCTAGTTTGTCTGATATAAGGATGGCTACTCCAGCTTTCTTTTGATGTCCATTAGCATGATAAATGGTTTCCAACCCCTCGCTTTAATCTGGAGGTGACTTTGGATCTAAAATGAGTCCCATGCAGGCAGCATATGAATGGGTCTTGCTTTTTTAATCTAATCTGATACCGTGTGTCCTTTGATTAGGGCATTTAGCCCATTTACATTGAGGGTAACTACTGACAGATATGAATTTAGTGCCATTGTATTACCTGTAAAGTCACTGTTCCTATAGACTATTTCTGTTCCTTTCTACTCTTTGTTACTTTTGGTCTCTCTGTCCACTCAAAGGGTCCCCTTCAATATTTCTTGCAGGGCTGGTTTAGTGATCATAAATTCTTTTGGTTTCTGTTTGTCCTGGAAGCTCTTTATATCTCCTTCCATTCTGAATGACAGCCTTGCTGGGAAGTATTCTTGGCTGCATATTTTTCCCATTTAGTACATTGACTATATCATGCCAGTCCTTTCTGGCCTGCCAGGTCTCTGGACAGGTCTGCTGCCAGCCTTGTGTCTGTCCTTGAGGGTTAAGGACTTCTCCCCATCACTTTCAGAATTTTCTCTTTATCTTTGTAATTTGCAAGTTTCACTATAATATGTCATGATGTTGACCTATTTTTGTTGATTTTGAGGGGAGTTCTCTTTGCCTCCTGGACTTGAATTCCTGTTTCCTTCCCCAGATTATGGAAGTTCTCAGCTAATTTGTTCAAATTTACTATCTGCCCCTTTTTCTCTTGTTCTTATTTTTCTGGGACCCCTATAATAGGGATATTATTTTGCTTTATGGAATTGCTGAGTTCTCTAAGTCCATCTTCGTGATCTAATAGTTTTCTTTCCCTATTCTTTTCAGCTTCTCTTTTTTCCATAATTTTACCTTCTATATCTTGATTCACTCTTCTGGTTCATTCATCTTCATTTTTATGGCCTCCACTTGAAACCACAACTTGGTTAACACATTTTAAATTTCAGCTTGACTAGATTTTAGTTCTTTATCTCTACAGTAAGGGATTCTCTAGTGTCTTTTTTGTTTTTTCAAGCCTAGATAGTATCCTTATAATCACTGTTTTAATTCTAGTTCAGACATCTTACTTCTATCTGTATTGATTAAATTCCTGGCTCTGAGTACTATTTCTTGTTCTTTCTTTTGGGGTGAATTTCTCCTTCTTGTCATTTTGTCCAGAAAAGAAGAAAGAAAAAGAAAAAAGAACAAAAATAACAATAAAAACAAAACAAACTAGATCTTGGATGTGTTCTGGTGTATTTGTTAAATGAAACTAGATCCTAAAATAAGAAAGAAATGGGTGAGGGGCAAATATATATATATATGAATATATATGATATTTATACCTATATATTACAGTGAAGGGAAATAAAATATGTATATAAGATACATGAAAGTTAAAATTAAAAAGAGAAAAAGAAAAATAATTGAAAAAATAAGAAAATAACTGAAACAACAATAAAACAATAAAGAATATTAGTGCAAAGGACACTAGATACATGTCCCCCTAGAGCTGAAGCTTTGCAGCCCTCCGTGATCAGTAAATGTGGTGCCAGTGAGTTGCTTGTGCTGGTCCTCTGGGGAAGGGGCCTGTTGTGCTGATTCTCAGGTAGACTTGCCCTAGTGGGAATGCACCTCCAAAGCACAGCAAGGCGGAGTTTGGTGTAGCAGCTCCAGACTTCACTAGGTGGAACTCTTTTGCTCCCTGAAGGCTTTCAGCATTAATGGGTAGGATGAATATGGCAGAGCCCCACTCACAAGCCCCAGAGCTGAAAATTCATGCCCCCCACTGTTCAGCGAGTCCTCACAGAAGAGCAATAAATCACTCTTGTCTCCTGGTTTCTGTCAGAATCCTGTGTTCACCCTGCCTGGGTCCAGGCTTTTCTTTTTATCTCAGGCACACAGCTGAGTTTTAAAACTCCAAATTTTAGGGACCCCTCTGGTGTGGACTGGCACCGTTCCTCCCAGGGAGAATCTCACCACACTACTGCCTTCTGCCAACCCATCCCAGGAAAGCAGTCACAGGATCACAGAGCAGTTTTCAGTTTATGGCAACACAGCAGAAAGTCAGCACCCAGACTCAGTTTTCAGTCAGTTTCTGCATTCCAGTGCCTGGGAACAGTGCCACACTTAGGTGTCACCAGCTCTTCTTGAAACCCAGGGGATCCTCAGATCACAGTGTCACACCTGGGATTCCGCCCCACTTTGCCACCTAAGCACCTTTAAGCCAGGCATGTCCCCTACTGTAACAGACGCCTAGAAGTTCTGATTTTATGCTCCACTGCTTATAATCCTTTTTAGATGCCTCATTAGCAGGCTCCCCTGCCACCATATCTACAGCTATATCACACCAGATTCAAGTCTCTGAACTGCTCACCTTCCAAAAAGTGGTCACTTTACTTGTAGACTTGCAGTATTTGTTTTCTCAGACTTCCGATTGATTTCTCGGGTGTTCAAAATGATTTGATAACTACCTAGTTGTATTCAAAGGACAAACTTAGGATCCCCCTACTCCTCTGCCATCTTAACTCCTCTAATAATTATTTTAAATGTAAATGGACTTAATTCTCTAAACAAAAGATATAAAGTGGCTGAAAGGATTTTTTAAAAAGACCAATTTGTATGCTGCCTATAACAGACTCACTTCAGATATAAGGACACACAGATTTAAAGTGAAGGGATGGAAAAAGATATTACATGGAAAGGGAAACCAAAACAAAAGCTGGAGTAGCTATTCTTATACCAGACAAATAGATTTTGAAATAGACTGTAAAAAGGAGACAAAGAAGGGTATTTCATAATGATAAAATGGTCAATGCAATATTGTAAATATTTGTGCACCCAACATAGGAACACCTAAGTATAGAAAGGAAATAGTAACAGACCTAAAAGAAGAGATTGACATCAATGCAATACCTCATTCACATCCATGGATAGATCATACAGACCCCAAAAAATCAAATGTTAGACCAGATGGACTTAATAAATATAAACAGAACATTCCTTCCGAAAACAGCAGACTACACATTCTTCTCAATTGCACATAACATTACCCAGAGTAGATCCTATGTTAGGCTACAAAACAAAACTTAATAAATTTAAAAAGACTGAAGTCACATCATGCATCTTTTCTGAAAATAATGGTATAAATATAGAAATCAATTTCAAGAACAACACTGGACAATTCACAAATTTTTGCAGACTAAACAATATGCTATTATTGAACAAGCAATAGGTCAATGAAGAAATCAAAAGCAAAATCAAAAAAATACCCTGAGACAAACAAAAGTGGAAATACAACATCCTAGACTTACGGGATATAGCAAAAGCAGTTCTAGAAGGAAAGTTCATAAGTGATATAATCTTACCTCAAGAAACAAGAAAAATCTCAAATAAATAACCCAAATTTACACCTAAAGTACCTAGAAAAAGAAGAACAAACAATGCCCAAAGTTAGTTTAAGGAAATAACAAAGACTAGAACAGAAATAAATTGAGATTAAAAAGGCAATAGAAAAGATCAGTAAACTTAAGACCTGGCTCTTTGAAAAGATAAATAAAATTGGCAAACCTTTAGCTAGACTCATCAAGAAAAAAAGAGAGCTGAGATAAATAAAATCAGAAATGAAAGGGGAAGTTACAGCTGATACCACAGGAACACAAAGGATCATAAGAAACTATTATAGACATTTAGACACCAACAAATTGGACAACCGAGAAAGGATAAATTCCTATAAACATACAATCTTCCAAGACTGAATCAAGATAAAATAGAAAACCAGAACAAATCAAACTAGTAAGAAGATGGAATGAGTAATTTAAAATCTCTCTGTAAACAAAAGTCTTGGACCAGACAGCTTTGCTGGTAAATTCTATCAAACATTCAAGAGGCATTAATACCAATAATTCTCAAATTCTTCCCAAAAAAGAGGAGGGAAAACTTCCAAACTCATTTTGTGAAACATTATCTTGACACCAAAACCAGACTAAGACACCACAAGAGAGAAAAATTACAGGCTAATATCCCTGGTAAATACAGATGTAAAAATCTTCAAGAAAATATTAGTAAACTAGGGCACCTGGGTGGCTTAGTCCATTAAACATCTGCCTTCAGCTCACATTATGATCTCAGAGCCACTGGGTTGAGCCCCACATCAGGTTTCCTGCTCAGCATGGAGTATACTTCCCTTCTGCCTCTCACCCCACTTGAGCTCTCTTGCCCTGTGTCTCTCTCACACACATACAAACACACACTCTCTCTCTCTCTCAAATAAAATCCTTAAGAAAAAAGAAAATATTAGTAAACTGAATTCAACAATACAGTAAAAGGATCATATGCCATGATTAAGTGGAATATGCAAGGATGGCTCAACTTCTACAAATCAATTAACATGAGATACCACATTAACAATATGAAGGATAAAAATCATATGATCATTTGAACAAATGCAGAAAAAGCATCTGACAAAATTCAATGTCCTTTTTAAAAAAGGATTTGTTTATTTATTTAACAGAGAGAGATCACAAGCAGGCAGAGAGATAGGCAGAGAGAGGGGAGGAAGCAGAAACCCCACTGAGCAGAGAGCCTGATGTGGGCCTGGATCCCAGGACCCTGGGATCAAGTGACCTGAACCAAAAGCAGAGGCTTAACACTCAGAGCCACCCAGGTGCCCTCAATGTCCATTTTTTTTTTAAAGATTTTATTTATTTGACAGTGAGAAACACAGTGAGAGAGGGAACACAAGCAGGGGGAGTGAGAGAGGGAGAAGCAGGCCTCCTGCCAAGCAGGGAGCCCGATGTGGGACTCGATCCTGGGTCTCCAGGATCATGACCTGAGCCGAAGGCAGTCGCTTAACCAACTGAGCCACCCAGGCATCCCCCTCAATGTCCATTTTTGATAAAACCTGTCAATAAAGTGGGTATAAAGAGAACATACCTCAATATAATAAAGACCATATATGAAAAGTCTATAGCTAACATCATACCCAAAAACTGGAAGTTTTACCTCCAAGATCAGGAACAAGACAAGGATGTCCATTCTCACCAATTTTATTCATAGTACTAGAAGACCTAGCCAGAGCAACTAGGCAAGAAAAGGAAATAAAAGGCATTCAAATTGGAAAACTGGAAATTGGAAAAGAAGAAGTTAAAGTGTGACTATTTGCATATAACATGATACTATACATAGAAAATCCTAGGGGCACCTGGGTGGCTCAGTTGGTTAAGCATCTGCCTTTGGTTTGGGTTGTGGTCTTGGGGTCCTGATCAAGCCCCATATCAGGCTCCCTACTCAGGGAGTCTTCTGACCCCTCTCTCTTTGTGTGCATGCTCTTTCACTCTCTCACTCTTTCAAATAAATAAATAATTTTTTAAAAAAGAAAAGAAAACCCTAAAGAATCTACCAAAAAAACTATTGGAACTAATAAATGAGTTCAGTGCAATTGCAACATACAAAATTAATATACAGTAATCTATTGCATTTTTATAAACAATAACAAACTATCAAAAAGAGAAATTAAGAAAACCATTCCACTTACAACTGAATCAGAAAAAATAAAATACTTAGGAATAAACTTAACCAAGAAGGTAAAAGACCTATACACTAAAAACTGTAAGACATGGATAGAAAAATTTTAAGAAGACATAAATGGAAATATATTCTGCACCCATACACTGGAAGAATTAATATTGTTAATTAATTGTCCCTATTACCCAAAGCAATCTAAAGATTCTAGTCAAAATTTCTATAGCATTTTTCACATTTTTCACAGGTTATTTTCACAATTTTCAAAGACAATTTCACAACTTCTAAAATTTATATGGAACAAAAGAACCCAAATGCCTAGAGCAATCTTGAAGGGAAAAAAAGAACAAATCCAAAATTATAAAAAAGATATCACATTTCCTGATTTCAAACTATATAACAAAGCTATGGTAATCAAAACAGTATGGTATTGACATAAAAACATCCACAAAATATTAATGGAATAAAGAAAGAGAAACAAACCCATGCATATTTAGTCAATTAATTTAAGACAAAGGATACAAGAAAATACAATGTGGAAAAGATAGTCTCTTCAACAAATTATGTTGGGAAAATTGGACACCTACATGTGAAAAATGAAACTGGACCACTTTCCTATATCATAAATAAACTTTCCTATATCAAAAAAATAAACTCAAAAGGGATTATAGACCTAAATATGAGACCTGAAACCATAAAACTCCTAGAAGAAAACATAGGCAGTAAACTCTTGGTTGTTGGTCTTATTTATATCTCTTCTGGATCTGTCTCCCTAAGCAAGGGAAACAAACACAAAATAAACCACTGAGATTACATCAAACTAAAACTTTTGCACATCAAAGGAAACCACCAGCACAATGAAAAGGTGATCCACTGAAGCAGAGAAAGTATTTGCAAATGATATGTCTAATTAGGGGCTATTATCCAAAATATATTTAAAAAAAACTCATACAACTCAATAGCAGAAAAAAAAGTCTGATCAAAAAATAGTCAAAGGATCTGAACAGACATTTTTCCAAAGAAGACATACAGATGACTAATAGATATATGAGAAGAGGCTCAACATCACTGTTGGTCAAGGAAATGCAAATCAAAACCACAATGAGATATAACATTACACCTATTAGAATGGCTAGTATC
>PITA01005231.1:79202-113430 GCA_004023965.1 Spilogale gracilis | reverse complement strand
CCTCCAGACCCTCCAATTTGTTTCTACCTTTTTGCCGATGTTCTTTGTCTCTCGTGGCGGTCCAGAAGTGGGAAATATCACATTTCAGGCTGGTTTCAGGGTGTTCACGGTGGTCTTGTAGTGGTTTTTTTGTTGGAATTCAGCTCTCTTCAGGGAACTCCCTGAAATGCGGTCACCTGGCCTTCCGCCATCTTGACCCCTCTAATCCCACATTTTAAACCCAATCAGTCTTTGGGTTAACACAATGCCTCTTTTGAATATTGCCTTAGTATTCCAGAACCTATCCTCCTTCTTTCCAAGGCAATTTCAGGTCTAGTTTATTGTACCATAGGATGTCAAAAAACATAAGACTAGGCCAAATCCAAAAGAACAGTAAGAGAAAAAGATGTAGTGGGGAGAACCATGGTAACTTTGTCTACAAGTTTCAAGGAGTGGTATCCCAACACGGAAAACTTTTCTAAGACCATGTGCTTGGAGAACTGTTTTGAGCACATTGGGCCTGTGATCCTTAATAGCAAATGCTGAACATCTCCTTGAAATGTTGGACACAGGTGAAGCTACTGTTGGCATGAAACTGGCTCAAATCACCACTTCTGAGAGCACCTGGGCCTACATCAAGATCCTAGTAAACCTAGAGATAGGATAAGGACCTGTTTACAGAAACAGAAGGCTATCTTCATAGCCACTAAAAGTGAAGTGTGGTTAATTAATGTGTTTTTGCTCATTTTAAAATTCTGTCAATTGTTCTTTTTGGGATTGCCTTGTTTGTGAATAATTCACTTGTTCCCTAGCTTGTCATTTTTCCCCATTTTTTATTAAATTCAAGTTAATTAACCTACAGTGTAATATTCGTTTTGGGTGTAGAATTCAATGATTCAACTCTTCCCTACAACAACCAGTGTTCATCAGTGTAAGTGCTCTCCTCAATATCCATCATCTGTTTAACCCATTCCCCTGCCACCTTCCCTCCAGCAACCCTCAGTTAGTTCTCTATAGTTAAGAGTCTATTTTCTCTTCAGCCTCTCTTTTTTCCCCCATGTTCATTTGTTTTGTTTCTTAAATTCCACATATGAGTGAAATCATATGGTATTTATCTTTCTCTGACTGACTTATTTCCCTTTACATAATAGTCTCGATCTCCATCCACATTATTGCAGATGACAAGATTTCATTCTTTTTATGGCTAAGTAATATTCCATCATATATATATATATATATGTATATATATGTATGTATATAACTTTATATACATACATATATATATAACTTTTATATATATATATAACTTTTCATATATATACATATATATAACTATATATCTATCTATCTATATATAGATATATATATAGATATATATAACTTTTCATCCAACTGTCAGTTGATGGACATGGACATTTGGGCTCTTTCCATAATTTGGCTATTATTTATAATGCTGCTATAAACATCAGGGTGCATGTGCCCCTTCAAATAAGTATTTTTGTATCCTTTGGGTAAATACCTAGTAGTACAGTTACTGGATTATAGGTTAGTTCTATTTTAACTTTTTGAGGAAACTCCATACTGTTTTTCAGAGTGGCTGTACTAGTTTGCATTCCCACCAACAGTGTAAGAGGGTTCCTCTTTTTCTGCTTACTCACCAACATCTGTTGTTTCTTGTGTTGTTAATTTTAACCATTCTGACTGCTGTGAGGTGATATCTCATTGTAGTTTTGATTTGCATTTCCTTGATGATCAGTGATGTGGAACATCTTTTCATATGATATTGGCCATGTGGATGTCTTCTTTGGAGAAATATCTATGCATGTCTTCTGCCCATTTTTTAAATGAATTATTCATTCCTTGGGGTGTTGAGTTTCATAAGTTCTTTATATATATTTGGATACTAACCCTTCATCAGATATTTCATTGGCAAATATCTTCTCCCATTCCATAGGTTCCCTTTTAGTTTTGCAGATTGTTTCCTTCATTGTACAGATACTTGCCATTTTAACATAAAACACTCTATTCCTTAAATAGTGCATAATTTTCTGTATCAGTAAATTTGCTTAGTTTTCTTAGTTAAAATTATTTGCTTAGTTTTCTTGTTTTTGTTGTTGAAATTTGTATACACTTACACTGTATGTATATTTTATCACACTAACCTTTTCTAAACTATGAAACAACCAGGATTTGCCTCAATAATGTAGAATTGAGAATCATTTTGTATGTCTACAGGCCTTTTTTTCTTTTCAGTAATGAAGATAATTTGCATTAAGTTCTAAAACTGTACCTTGTTCTGATCAATTATTGAAATTCCCTCTACTTGTACCAAAAATCTTCTTTATTCTTACTGTTACTTTTACTACACACAGATAGACAGACAAATACACACACACAGTTAATGCTCTATAGAAAATTTTATATGAATTGGATTAAATTGATTAAATAATTGAGGTAAAATCTGATTTTTTTTTCAGTTCTGAGTTTTTCTCTCTCAAGAAACATGTCCACTTGTTGAAACCTTTTATATCCCTTTCTAGACTTTAATGTTTTCATGATTACACATTTTTCTCCATCATTTTCATCTGAATTCTGTGTAAAGTTTAAATTGTTGAATTCTTTGAAGTGACTTGCAGCTGTTATTCCTGCTTTTCTTTCTGCAGAGTTTTCTAGGCATGCCATTAATTCAGCTTGAGAACACTATTTTGTGTCATCATTTCTGTGATTCCATTTCTTGCCTTGATACATTGTTTAATATTCCAAGGTAATCACAATATTATTGGATAAGACGGTTTCCTTTCTTTGCTCCTAATGTCAGGGTAACTATATATAATCATTAATGCTAGGTCTGTTCTTTCTTCTTAGAACTGTCATATTGAGTTAGAGTATTATTGTAAAACTTTCAGTTATCTAAAGGTATTTAATTAACATAAAGTATTGAATATTAGCAAATATATTTTTCACATATGCTGAGGTGAACATGTTTTTCCTTTGATTGTTTATGATTTGCGAATTTTACTATTATGTGCCTGGAGGTTTTTCTGGCCTCATTGATCTTGGGGGGTGTCCTCTCTGCTTCTAGGACATGAACATTTGTTTCATTCCCCATATTTGGGAAATTTTCATCCATGATTTGTTCAACAATATCTTCTAGGCTTCTCTCTCTCTCAACTCCTTTGGGGATTCCAATAATTCTGATATTGGAGCGTTTCATGGCATCATTTATTTCCCTTATTCTGTTTTCATGGGATTTTAGCTGTTTGCTCCAAGACTTCTCTTGCTCCTCCTTCTTAATCCATCTGTCTTCTAAATCACTAATACTATCTTCAGCTTCACTTACTCTGGCTATTAGCATATTTAAATTAGATTGCATCTCATCTATAGCCTTTCTAACCTCAGCTTTCACTTCTGTTGCTATGGCTTCCACTTTGAGACTAATGTTCTTTTCTAAATTAGCCATTGCTTGGACGATTGCTTCCCTGAATTCCATTTCTGTCATATTGTTTATGTTCATTTCCAGTAATTCTGTGGCCGGGGTTGTAGTCTCAGGGTTCTTCTTCTGTTAGATGTTCCTCCTCCGAGTCATTGTGGCGAGGAGTTGTTGAGAGGGTGTATAGCTAAATATATCAGCCACTATCTAGGTGGATTGGTCACTGGAATATTTTGAAGCAACCAGAATTCACCACCGAAAAGGGAGGAGAAAGAAAAAAGAAAACGGAAGAGAGGAAGCAAGAAAAGAAACCCCTGCCAGAGTGGGGCCCGGTGGTAGGATTTATATGGTACAAAACTGTTACAGGGTAAAGAAGAGGGCTATCAAGGGTAAATGAAGAGATCAAAAAGCGAAGCCCAACCTATATGACCCCCAAGACCAGTATTTATAGAATATAAAAGCAAAGACAATTACACAGAAACATTGACAGACTACAGTGGGAAGGTGAGGGCAGACACTCCTTGTGGACAAGGAATGTGTTTCAGACGCTCCTGAGTTTGTCTTGTTATTATTGTTGGAGGAGCCCACTTTCTAAAGACATAGGGAAATTAGAACTGGTTGTATATAGGGGTAGTATTGAATAGGGATGTGGGATTGACTTGAAGCTTGTAACTACATGTATATGTAAAAGAGAGAATAAAGGAAAGAAGAGAGAAGAAAGGGAAAAACAGAGAAAGAAAACAGGGAAACAAGAGGCAACAACAAGAGCAGAAAATACAGGAGTGTGTTTGAAAAAATTTCAAGGTAAAAAAAATAAAAATAAATAAATAAATGTTATGGGGTGTTGTATTGACTATCACATTGTGATAAAAAGGGGGTTAAAAATTGAAAGAAGAAAAACCGTGAGAATGTATTTTTAAGTTTAAAATGGAAGCTTTAAAAGTAAAAATAGAAAAAAGTTTTTTTAAAAAAGCAAATAAGGTGGAAAACTGTATCAATAAAGTGTAGGGCTTTTGGTACTTGTAGTCAGTACCCGGAATTTAATAAATTGCCTTTCCCCCCGATGTTGGGGTTACAGTTTGAGTGTTGTCCTCTTGAGCTTCTGGCTTGCTTTCTGGGAGCGGGGCATGCTGCGCTGTTTCAGTCCTTCTACTTGGGTTGCGTCTCTCCGCCCCCTTGCTAGAGGCTGGTCTCAGTGGTAATCAGGTTGTCAGGTTACAGTTGTGGCGTTGGAGCTTTGCTCTTTTACGTCCTTTTTCAGATGCTGAGGAAGTCAGGTTGGAGCAAGATGTCTGCGCCCAGACCTCCTTCCCAGAGAGAGCCTCTACACAGAGAGAGGGTCTTTCTTGCTCTCCAGTTGGCAGCCTGTCACAGCCGGGCAGGCGCAGATGCTGGATTGATTTCTGCCCACACTTCCGCTTGTCGCTTCACTCCCGCACCTCAAAATCACAACTTCTTTTGGATTGCGTGACCTTGTTTGTGCCAGGGGACCCGCGGCCCCTCAGGTCCCATGCAAGTCTGCAAAATCGCCTTCCCTGGGGGGTCCGTGCCCAGCCCACAGGGTGGAAAGAAGCGGGAGGGAAAAGCAGCAGAGGAAAGGGGAAAACAGAAAGAAAGAAAAAAAAAGAGAGAGAGAGAGAGAAAGCGGCGGAAAAATAGACTCCACGCCCGCCACTCTTGCTGAGATCTCCTGTGCTGCACGGGGCACTCCTGCTCTCTGCGAAACCCTGCTCCTCTGGCTTAAGCAGTGGGGGGACAGACTCCGCACCCCGGCCCCTCTAAGTTCCCTCAAGCCGCGGGGCACTTCCTCTCCCTGCAGATCTCCGTCTCCCGCTGCCGTGGTGGAAAAACTGACTTTGGACCTCACAGGGCACTCTCTGTCCCTGTGGATCCCCAACTCTCTGTCCCTGTGGATCCCCATCTCCCCACTGCCGTGGCGGAAAAACAGACTCCAGCGCCACTGGCTCTGCTGTGTTCCCGGTTCTGTCTCGCCCCAAATCAGACTGTAATCTGCTGTTATTCCTGAAGCACAAAGCACTTTCATGCTGGGGTATTTGCTTTCAATGGTTCAGCTCTGCGGGCTTCCTCCCCCACACCCCTGTCTCTGGGGGTAAGCCTCCGGTTGCTCTCACTTGTTTCTACCTTTTTGCCGATGGTCTTTGTCTCCCGTGGTGATCCAGAAGTGTGAAATATCACATTTCAGGCTGATTTCATGGGTGCTCACAGTGGTCCTGTAGTGTTTTTTTGCTGGAATTGAGCTCACTTCAGGGAACTCCCCGAAATGCAGTCACCTGGCCTTCTGCCATCTTGAAAAGCCCTTTGATTGTTTAAATATTGAGTTTTCTCAATGAATCTTGGAACACTGAAAAAATAAAATATTAAAAAAAACATTGAGTTTTCTTGGGGCACCTGGGTGGCTCAGTAGGTTAAGTAGCCAACTCTGGATTTCAGCTGAGGTCATATTTTCAGGGTTGTGGGATCCAGCCCTACATTGGGCTCCATGCTCAGCATGGAGTCTGCTTGAGATTCACTCTCTTTCTTCCTTCTCCCTCTTCCCCTCCCCCGCAGCACTCTCTCTCTCTAAAATAAATAAATAAATCTTTAAAAATTAAAAAATAATAATAATAAATGTTAGTTTTCTTTAAATTCTTGGAAATAATCACACTAAAGCCATTGCTAAGTAACTCAAGCATCACCAGAATCCAAAAAACATGTTAAAAATCAAAATAAGTTTGATCGGGGCGCCTGGGTGGCTCAGTTGGTTGGCCGACTACCTTCGGCTCAGGTCATGATCCTGGAGACCTGGGATCGAGTCCCGCATCGGGCTCCCTGTTCGGCGGGAAGCCTGCTTCTCCCTCTCTCACTCCCCCTGCTTGTGTTCCCTCTCTTGCTGTGTTTCTCTCTGTCAAATAAATAAATAAAATCTTAAAAAAAAATAAAAAAAATAAAGTCCAAAGGTCAAAATTGAATTGAGTTATCAGAAATGGTTGCACGATGATTGCCAATATAATAAATCTTCTGTAAGAAATTCCCTGAGGCTTATTTCTTGAGAATTCTCTGTTATGTCCAGAATGGGAATTTATTGCTCTGCAGAGAAGACATCTAATAATCAGATCTCATGTGTGGTGATTCTACATTCTGATAAAATCTAAGCTATTTTTTTAATTTAAATTTTTCAGTGTTCCAAGATTCATTGTTTTGCACCACACCCAGTGCTCCATGTAATATGTGCCCTCCTTAATACCCACCACCTCTTTTTTTAAGTTTCCAAAATAAGTGCTGCAGTCAATAAGGATGTTTTCTTTTGTGATTTACTGCCTGTGAATTGCCTAACAAATCAAAAACAAATTTTGTATACAGAATGCTTGCCATTTCTATTTCTTGTGCTTGTATCTTGACATTTGTAAGCATAAGCTTAACTTCCTGATGAACCAGATTTAATTTCAATTATGCTTATCTTCTAGAAGTTTACCAAGATGGACTTTATATATGCTTAGGGACTATAATCAAACATGAACTTTTCCTCCAAGCTTTAGTTCATCAAAATCTAAAGGAGTATCACCTGTGAAACTACAGCAATGGTATAAAATCTCCTGGGGATTACCGTATAGATACAAATTGCAAATGGTCAAAAGGAGGGATGGGAATCCTGTAGATATCCCCAACTTACCCATATAGGTGTGTCATTTGTGATATCCTTTTAAAAATAAGTTCAATGTCTTGGGGTGTATAGGTGGCTGAGTTGGTTGAACATCTGACTTTTGGTTTCATTTCAGGTCATGATCTCATGGGTCATAGGATCAAGCTCCTCACTGGGCTCCATGCTCACCAGGGAGTCTGCTTGAGGATTCTTGCCCTCTGCCCCTCCCCCACTCTAAAATAAATAAATAGATCTTTAAAAAAATAAGCTCCGTGTCTTCAGGATTGAGTCTGCATCTTTGAGATGGAGATTATGCTGCCATACTACTGAAATACAAGAAAGCCTGAAAATGCAAAGAGCTGAGAGCTTTGGGAAGTTGAGCATAGGAGAATTGGAAGGATGGGAGTTTTGGCTTCATCTACAGCCATCTGTAGACTGCACAAAGAAGTTCTTCACTCAGGGCAAAATTGTAGGATTTGAGTCATAAATTTCAATAGTAATGAGGTGTCCCTTTCTGTGTTACAGATGAATCATTTGTTGAAGACAGGGTAATATATGTGCAGTCCTGAGTTTCTACCCCCTTTCTCTAAGATATCCTTATGTTACATAAGAAATGAAACCAAAGTATGAGAGTCACATTTCTGGCTAGATCACATTGGTGCTGCCCTAAAACTGGACAGATAGCTTCCCCTTCACCCAAATCCAACACATTGACAGGGTTGCAGGCACTTCTTTCTTATTTGGGCTATAACATTCCACACCTGGCCATGCCACTGCCCTCTTCATGCAAACACCCTCATCACACTTCTGAACTCATCACCTCCTCAGACTTCAACATTCTGTCCTTAGTCATGTCTACTTGCTCCCACTACCCACATGTCCAACTAATCTACTTATTTCCTCTAATTTATAATTAAAAAAATTATTTTGAAATAATATATTCAAAGTGGCTGCACCAACTTGCATTCCTACCAACAATGTAAGAGGGTTCCCCTTTCTCCACATCCACCTGGGTATTAAGGAGGGCACGTGTTGCATGAAGCATGGGTGTAGTACATAAACAATGAATCTTGGAACACTGAAAAAATAAAAATTTAAAATAAAAAACAAAAAAACAAAAAAGAAATAGTATATTCATAAGAAGTTGCAAAAATAGTACAGAGAAGTAGTGTACCCTTCCCCCAGTTTCTTCCAATGGTAACATCTAACTAAATTAGTACAATATTGAAACTGGGAAACATTAGTACAACCAACAGAATTTAGATTATTATCACTTTTACATGCAATAATTTGTATTAGTGTAACAACCACTGCAATCAAGATATAGAACAATTCTATCACTACAAATATCTCCCATGCTACTTCTTTATAGTCACTCATTTCCCTGTCTCCTTGGCAATCATTAACTTGTTCTCCATCTCAGTAACTTTTTTATTTCCAAAGTGTTATTCAAACTCAATCATATAGTATAGAACTTTTTTAAAAAATTGCATGGAGCACTGGAAGTTATACGTAAACAATGAATCTTGAGACACTACATCAAAAACTAATGATGTATGGTGACTAACATAACACAATAAAAAATAAAATAAAATACATTGAGATAAAGTTTATAGAACATAAAATTAATCACTTTAAATTAGTATTGTGTACATTCATAGTATTGTGCGATCATCACCTATATCTAGTACCAAAATTATTTCCACATCTTAAAAGGAAACCACATAACCATTGAGTAGTCACTCCCTATGGTAAGTGCAGAGATTTCAGGGTTAATCAAGGAAGAGACAGGACCATGAGAGTCAATAAGGCATAAGTTTTATTTGGGTAATACTTGGATTTTGTTGCATGAAAGAGAAGTCCTTCCCAGCAAAACACCATTCAGAGACAAAGACCTGCATGAGGCCACTACCCAGAAGAGGAATGGGGGGGGAACCTCTCACGAGAAAGAAGGAAATCAGAGAGGAGGCTTACAAATCTAGGTATTATCACTCTGCAGCAAGATGGGAGGTTTGTGGTCAGAGGACTCTAAAAGACTGCAACAATTTGAAGTCTTTCTATTCCTACAAGGTTTATGTTACCTGTGGTTATAGGTTGGGCACAGTTTTTTGAAATATGTAAAGTTAATAGATCTAAATGACTGAAAAAATATTTTAATATATTTAAAACAATAAAATGTATACAAATTTGAATTTGGCACCATTGGGGTTTGTAAAAATGGCCCTAGCCTGCTGTGAAGAAGTAAACAAGATGGGGAACATTTTAGGCTAATACACAGAGGCCATCTCTGACCCATTTATATAATATTCCTCATTCTCCTCCCACCAACCTAGGACAACCACTAGTCTGCTTTCTCTTTATCTGGATTTATCTATTCTGGATGTATCACATAAATGGAGTCATATAATCCATGACTTTTGTGACTGGCTGCTTTCACCTAGCTTAATGTTTTTTTCAGATTTGATCACTTTGTAGCATGTATCAGTATTGCATTCCATTTTATGTTCAAATAATATTCCATTATAGGGATTATATTACATTTTGTGTATCCATTCATCAGTTGATGGACATTTGGGTTGTTTACATTTTGAGGCTATTATGAATACTGCTGCTATGAGCATTCACATGCAAATATTTGAATTCTTGTTTTAAATTTTGGGGAGTAATATACTTAGTTTTGGAATTTTGGGGTCAAATGGTCGTTATATGTTGAACTATTTGAGAAACTACCAAGTAGTTTTCTACAATGGCTGCATTTTTTTATATTCCCACCAGCAATTTTCAAGAGCTCCAATTTCTCCACAACCTGGCCAACATGTGTTATTGTTTGTATTTTTAATTTTTTAATTGTTTTAAATTTTAAAGATTCATTTATGTATTATTTAAGAGGGGGAGAGAGGCAGAGGGAGAGGGAGAGAGAGACTCTCCAGCACACTGCTTGCTGAGCATGGAGCCTATCATGGGGCTCAATTCCATAACCTTGAGATCAAAACTTGAGCTGAAATCAAGAGTGAGATGCTCAACCAAGCCACCCAGGCGCCCCTGTATTTTTTTTATTATAAACATTCGATTAGATGGGAGGTGTTATCTCATTGTGGCTTTGATTTGCATATTCATAATAACTGAAGATGTTGAACATCTTTTCATGTGCCTGTTGGTCATTTGTGTATCTTCTTTGGACTAATGCCTATTCAAGTACCTTGCCCATTTTTTAATTGGGTTGTTTGTCTTGTGTTGTTGAGTTGTAAGAGTTCTTTATATATTCTGACCCTTATCAGATATACAATTTTCAAATATTTTCCTCCATTCTATATAATGTGTTTTCACTTTCTTGATGGTGACACTTGACGCATAAAATATTTTTATTTTCATGAAGTCGAGTTGTTGCTTTTGCTATTATTTCTGATCTGGTATTCTATTTCTAATTATTTCAAACCTGTACAAATAGCCAATAGGCACATGAAATGATGCTCAATATCTTTAGTCATTATGACTATGCAAACCCACTGCCAAATTCAAGGCCATAGAAGAACTACCACAATTTTTCTAAATATTTGTAATTTTAGCTCTTAAATTTAGACCTTTGATCCATTTTGAGTTAATTTTTGTATAGTATGAAGAGTCCAACTTCACTGTTTTGCATGTGAATACCTAACTACCCCAGCACAGTTTGTTGAAGAGACTATTTTCTCTCCATTGGATGGCCTTATAACCCTTGTGAAAAACTAACTGGCCACAGATGTAGGGGTTTATTTCTAGATTCTGAGTTCTATTCCATTTTTTTAATACATATATCCTTGTGTCATTATCATGCTCTTTTTTAATACCAGGATTTTTTATTATTGTATTATTGTAGATCTGTAGTAAGTTTTAAAACTAGGAAGTGTGCCTTCTAACTTTTTCTCTTTTTCAGATTATTTTGGTCATTCAGGTCCCTTACATTTCCTTATGACTGTTAGTATCAATTTTTCCATTTCTGCAAGAAATATAGCTGTGATTTTATTAGAAGTTATATTGAGTTACTTTGGTGGTATTACCATTTTAACAATAATAAGTCTTCCAATCTATGAATACCAAATATCTTTCCATTTATTTGGGTCTTCTTTAATTTATTTCAGCAATATTTTGTAGTTTTCAATTTTCAAATATTGCAAATCCTTGGTTAAATTTATTCCTATATATTTTATTCTTTTAGATGTTATTATAAATGGAATTGTTCTTGTAATTTCTTCTGCAGATTGCACACTACTAGTATAGAGAAATACAGTCAAATTTGTGTGTTGATCCTCTATCCTATAACTTTTACAAATTCATTTATTATCTCTAGTAGTTGTTTTTTATTTTGTAGTTATCTTTAGGATTTTCTATATGTAGGATTGAATCATCTACAAATTAAGATATTTTAGTTCTTTACCAATTTGGATATCTTTTCTTATTACCCTAATTGCTCTGACTAGCACTTCTTTTTTTTTTTAAAGATTTTATTTATTTGACAGAGAGAAACACAGCCAGAGAGGGAACACAAGCAGGGGGAGTGAGAGAGGGAGAAGCAGGCTTCCTGCCGAGCAGGGAGCCCGATGTGGGGCTCGATCCCGGTTCTCCAGGATCATGACCTGAGCCGAAGGCAGTCGCTTAACCAACTGAGCCACCCAGGCGCCCCTGACTAGCACTTCTAATACAATTTTGAATAGCAGTGATGAAAGTGCTCATCCTTGCCTTGTTCCTGATCTTACAAGGAAAGCTTTTCATCTTTCACTTTTTTTTAATTTTTTTTATTGTTGCTAAATTTTTTTCCAGTGTTCCAAGATTCATTCCCCATTCCCCACACCCAGTGCTCCATGCTTTTGAGTATAATGTAACTGTAGGTTCTCTATAAATGTCCTTTATGCTGTTGAGAATATCCCTTCTATGCCTAGTTTTTCAGGTGTTTAAGTAATGAAAATGTCTTGGTTTTTTATTACATTATTTTATTTGTCTTGGATTTCATCAAAATGTGTTTTGAGTTGATCATGGGATGTTTTCTCTGTTATTCTATTAATGTGGTGTGTTATACTAATTGATTTTCATATATTGAACCACCTTTGTTTCTTTGTGATAAATTTAATTTTATCATGATATGCAATTTTCTCAATATGCTGGGGGATTTGGTTTGCTAATATTTTGTTTAGGACTTTTGCTAGTGCTTTGTTCAGGATCTATATTCATTAGAGCTATTGGTCTATATCTTTCTTCCAATAACTTTATTTTTATTTTTTTAATTTATTTTTTCTCACCATACTATAATTTTATCTGAATGTAATAGCAGGATGGTACTTGCCTTATAAAATGAGTTATAAGGTATTGTTAACTATCCTACTCTTTGGAAGGGTTTTGAAAACCGGTTGGTGTTAATTCTTCTCTAAATGTTTGGTATAATTCACCAGTGAAGCCACCTGATCCTGGGATTCCTTTTTGGGAGGTTTGTGATTACTGATTCTATTTACTTATTAAAAGTCAGTTCAGATTTTCCATTTCTTCTTGAGTTAGTGTTCTAGTTTATATCCTTCAAGGAATCTTTCCATTTCATTAGAGTATCCAATTAGTTGGTATACAATTATTTATAAAATTCTATTATAATCCTTTTTATTTCTGTAAGATCTTATAGTAATATCCACAGTTTTATTATTTTTATTTTTAAGCTTTATTGAGATATAACTGACAAATAAAATTGTAAGATATTTAAACTATGTATCATGATGATTTGAGATATATATATATATATATATATATATGAATTTTGAAAGGATCCACTCCTCATCTAATTAACACCTCAATTTAATTTCTGATTTTAGTAATATGAGCTTTTTCTCTTTTATTTTGGCCAGTTCCACTAAAGTTTTATAGATTTTATTGATCTTTTCAGAGAACGAAGTTTTGGTTTCATTTGTTCTCTCTTATGTTTCAATTATCTACTTTGTTATGTCAGTTATAATCTTTATTATTTCCTTCCTTCTGCTAGCTTTGGATTTAGCTTGTTCTATTACTCTAGTTCTTTATAGTGTGAAAATAAGTTATTAATTTGTTGTTTTCTTAATGGAAGTATTTACATCTATAATTTTTTCTCTGAGTACTGCCATCATTGCATCTCATGTGTTTGTTTTTTTCTGTTTTCTAATTTTACTTAAATTTTTTTTCTCTGATCCATTAGTTGTTTGCATAGTCATTCAATTATACATACTTATGAATTTTTCCATTTTCATTCTGTTACTGATTTCTTGTTTTGTTCCATTGTGATCATAGAAGTCACTTTGTGTAATTTTATTATTTTTAAATTTAGAGACTTGTTTTGTGGCCTAACCTATGATTAACTCCAGGTGATTGTTTGTGTGCACTTGAAAAGTAGGTGTTTTCTGTTCTTGGGTGAAGTGTTCTATATATGTGTGTTAGATCTGGTTGGTTTATATCGTTGTTAAAGTTCTCTATTATCTTATTGAACTTTTGTCTACTTATTCTACTCATTATTAAGACTGGATTTTTGAAATCCTAATCTGTAATTGTAGAATTGTCTATTTCTTCTATCAATCCTCTCCGTTTTTAATTCCTATATTTTGGGTTCTGTTGTTAGGTGTGTACATGTTTATAATTGTTTTATCTTTCTATAGAGTAGCCCTTTTATCAGTATAGAATGATTTTCATCCTTTATAATAACTTTTTTACTTAAAGATTACTTTGGTATTAGTATAGCCACTAAAGCTCTCTTTTAGTTATTATTTGCATGGAATATATTTTTATTTCCTTTCACTTTCAACTTATTTGCATCTTTGGATCTAAAGTGATTCTCATAAAACATATATATTTGGCTCGTGTTTTTTAAAAGAATTTTATTTATTTATTTATTTATTTATTTATTTATTTATTTGAGAGAGAGAGAGAGAGAGAGAGAGAGAGAGAGAGAGAGAGAGAGAATACATGAGAAGGGAGAAGGTCAAAGAGAGAAAAAGACTTCCTGTGGAGCCAGGAGCGAGATGTGGGACTTGATCCCAGACTCTGGAATCATGGCCTGAGCCAAAGGCTGTTGCTTAACCAACAGAGCCACCCAGGCACCCCTATTTGGATCATGTTTTATTAGTTCTTCCAATCTTTATCTTTAACTGGAGAGTCTAATCCATGTTCATTTAAAGTAAATGCTAGTAAGTATTGACTTACTTTTGTCATTTTACTCTTTGTTTTCAGTAAGCCATGGTTTCTTTTTGTTGTTGTTTTCCCTTTATGTGTCTAGTACTGCCTTCTGTAATTTATTGATTTGGTCTAGTGTACCATTTTTGATTTCCTTCTCATTTCTTTTTCTGCTTATGTTTTGTGTTTTCCTTAGGGGTTACCTTGGGGATTAGTTACCATTATTATAACATTCAATTTTGAATTAATACTAATTGAGTTTCAATAATATACAAAATTTATGCTTCTTTACAGCTCAGTTCCACTATTGGTATTTTAAAAATAAAATTTTATGTTTTGTGCCCATTAACACAAATCTATTGCTATTTTTTGGTTCATCTTTTAAATAATACAGGGGAAAATGGAAATGTTGCATATCAAATATGTAATACTACTGGCTTTCATGTTTACCTATGTGGTTATGTTGCCATTGGTTATCATTGATTTGTATGCCTTTCAGTTACTGCTTAGTGTTTTTTCATTTCAGCCTGGAAGACTCTCTTCATCATTTATTCTAAAGCAGATTTACTAGTGTTGGACTCCCTCAGCTTTTTTTTCATCATGGTAAGTATACTCTTTTTTTTTTTTAAGATTTTATTTATTTATTTGACAGAAAAAAACACAGCTAGCTAGAGAGGGAACACAAGCAGGGGGAGTAAGAAGGTGAGAAGCAGGCTTCCCGCCGAGCAGAGAGCCCGATGTGGGGCTCCATTCCAGGACTCTGGGATCATGACCTGAGCCGAAGGCAGTTGCTTAACCAACTGAGCCACCCAGGTGCCCCATGATAACTATATTCTTATTTTTAAAGTTTTTATTCAAACTCTAGTTAGTTAGCATATAGTATAATATTAGTCTTAGGTATACAATATAGGGATGTAACGCTTCCATATGGCACCGTGTGTTCATCACAAGTGCTCTCCTTAATCCCATCACCTGTTTAACCCATTCCTCTATGCCCCTCCCTCTAGTAGCAATCTGATGACTATAATTAATAACCTGTTACTTGATTTGTTTCTCTCTTTTATTTTTTCCATTATTTCTTTTTTTCTGTTTCTTAAATTCCACATATGAGTAAAATCATATGGTAATTGTCTTTCTCTGACTGACTTATTTCACTTAGCATAATACTCTAGCTTAATCCAAGTGATTGCAAATGGCAAGATTTCTTTCTTTTTATGACTGAATAATATTCCATTGTACACATGCATGTGCACATACACATACAAACATCCATATGTGTTCTTTACCTATTCAGAATACTAACCCCTTTTTGGATATGTTATTTGCAAATATCTTCTCCCGTTTGGTAGGATGCCTTTTGGTTTTGATTGTTTCCTTCAATGTGCCAAAACTTTTTATTTTGATGTAGTCTCAATAGTTTAGTTTTTCCTTTATTCCCCTTGCTTTAGGAGACATATCTAGAAAAATCATGCTACAGCGAATTTCAAAGACTTTACTGCCTGTGCTCACTTCCAGGGATTTAGAAATAAATAAATAAACCATATTTAGGTTTTTAATCCATTTCTAGTTTATTTTTGTGTATGGTGAAAGAAATAACCTCCTTTCTTTTTTAAAGTTTTATTTAAATTCTAGTTACTTGGGGCTCCTGAGTGACTCTGTCGGTTAAGCATCTGACTCTTGGCTCTGGCTCAGGACATGATCTCATGATTGGAAAATTGAGCCCCATATGGGGCTCACACTCAGCATGGAGTCTGCTTGAGATTCTCTTGCCTTCTGACCCTCCCCCCACTCACACACTCACTCTCTCTCTAAAATAAATAAAATCTTTTTTAAAAAGTAAATTATAGGGGCACCTGGGTAGCTCAGTTGGTTAAGCAACTGCCTTCGGCTCAGGTCATGATCCCGGACACCCGGGATCGAGTCCCACATCGGGCTCCCTGCTCAGCAGGAAGCCTGCTTCTCCCTCTCTCACTCCCCCTGCTTGTGTTCCCTCTCTAGCTGTGTTTCTCTCTGTCAAATAAATAAATAAAATCTTTTTAAAAAGTAAATTATAGTTAGTTAACATATAGTGTAATATTGGCTTCAGGAGTAGAATTTAGTGATTCATTACTTACATATAATACCCAGTGCTCATCACAAGTGCCCTCCTTAGTAAAAGTGGTCCACTTTTATTCTTTTCCATGTGTACATCCAGTTTTTCCAACACCATTTGTTGAAGAGACTTCATTTTACCACTGTATATTCATTCCTCCTTTGTTGAAGATTAATTGATGATATAATTGTAGGTTTATTTCTGGGTTTTCTGTTCTTGCCCCTTAATCTGTCTATGCAGTACCATACTGTTTTAATTACTACCACTGCAGTATAACTTGAAATCTGGAATTGTGATACCTCCAGGTTTACTTTTCTTTTTCAAGTTTGCTGTGATTATTTCCAATATTTGGTGGTCCATACAAATTTTAAGATTATTTGTTCTAGTTCTATAGTTTGCTTTGATTATTTCCAATCTTTGGTGGTCCATACAAATTTTAAAATTATTTGTTCTAGTTCTATAAGAAATTCTGTTGGCATTTTGATAGGGATTGCTTTAAATCTGTGATTGTTTTGGGTAGTATAGATGTTTAACAATATTTGTTATTTCAACCAATGAGCATGAAATCTCTTTCTATTTCTTTGAGTCATCTTTAATTTCTTTCATCAGCATTTTATAGTTTTCAGAGTACAGGTCTTTCACCTCTTTGTTTAAGTTTATTCCTAGAAATTTTGTTTTTGATACAATTATAAGTGAAATTGTTTTCTTAATTTCATTTTCTGCTTCTTCATTATTTGTGTGTAGGAATGCAACTGATTTCTGTACATTGATTTTGTATACTGTGACTTTACTAAATCCATTTATCAGTTCTAGTCATGCTTTGGTGGAGTCTTTTGGGTTTTCTATATATAGTATCATGTCATCAGCAAATAGTGAAAATTTTACTTCTTCCTTACGAATTTGATTACCTTTTATTTTTTCATGTTGCCTAACTGCTGTGACTAGGACTTCCAGTACTGTGTTGGATGGAAACGGCAAGAGTGAACATCCTTGTCTTGTTCCTAATTTTAAGGGAAAAGCTCTCAATTTTTCACCATTGAGTATGATGTTGGCTGTGGGTTTTTCATGAAAGACCTTTATTATGTTGAGGTACTTTCCAGAGGGTTTTTTATCATGGATGTTGTACTTTGTCAGATGTTTTTCCTGCATCTATCGAAATGATCATATGGGTTTTTTTATCCTTTTTCTCATTGGTGTGATGTATCATCTTGATTGATTTGCACATACGGAGCCACTCTTGAATTCAAGGAATAAATGACATGTGATAATGGTAAATGATTTTTTTAATGTATTGTTGGATTGTTTGTTAGTATTTTGTTGAAGATTCTTGCATTTATGTTCATCAGAGATATTGGCCTGTAGTTCTCTGTTTTCATGGTGTCTACCCTGATTTGATATCAGGGTAATACTAGCCCAGTAGAATAAATTGAAATTTTCCTTCCTTTACTATTTTTTTTTTTGGAAAAGTTTGAGAAGAATAGGTATTAACTCTTCTTTATTTATTTTTCATTATTATGTTCAATTAGCCAACATATAATACTCTTTGTTAAATGTTTGGTAGAATCACCTGTGAAGCTTTCAGTCCTAGACTTTTGTTTTTTGGGCATTTTTTGACTACTGATTTAACCTCCTCTTCAATCAGTATGTTCAAATTTTCTATTTTTTCTTGCTTTAGTTTTGGTGGGTTTTATATATCTAGGAATATCCATTCCTTCTAAGTTGTCCAACTTGTTGGCATATAGTTTTTCATAATAGTCTGTTGAAATTGTTCATATTTCTATGCTTTGGGTTGTTATTTCTGCTATTTTATTATTTTGTTTATTTGGGTTCATTATCTCTCTCTCTCTCTCTCTCTCTCTCAATGAATCTGGTTACAGGTATACCAATTTTGTTGATCTTGCCAAAGAATCAGCTCCTGGTTTCATTGATTTGTTCTATTATGGTTTTTTTTAGATGTTATATCATTTATTTCTGTTCCAGTATTTATTTCCTTCCTTCTGCTGGGTTTGGGTTTTGTTCTTTTTCTAGCTCTTTTATGTGTAAGGTCAGGTCTTTTTGAGACTTTTTTTTACTTCTTGAGGTAGACCTGTATTGCTAGAGATTCCCCCCTAGAACCACTTTTCCTGTGTCCCAAATGTTTTGAAGTATTGTGTTTTCATTTTCTTTTGTTTCCATGTAATTTTTTATTTCTTCTTTGATTTCATGGTTAACCCATCTATAGTTTAGTTGCATGTTATTTTACCTCCCTGTCTTTGTGGTCTTTCCATATTTTTTATTGTGGTTGATTTCTAGTTTCATAGTATTGTGGTCAGAAAACATGCATGGTATGATTTTGATCTTTTAGAATTCGTTGAGACTTGTTTTGTGGACAAGTGATCCACAGATCACAATATGTGATCTTTTCTGGAGAATGTTCCATGTGCACTTGAAAATAATGTTTATGGGGCACCTGGGTGGCTCAGTTGGTTGGGCGACTACCTTTGGCTCAGGTCATGATCCTGGAGACCCAGGATCAAGTCCCACAGTGGGCTCCCTGCTTCTCCCTCTCTCACTCCCCCTGCTGTGTTCCCTCTCTGGCTGTGTTTCTCTCTGTCAAATAAATGAAATCTTTTTTTAAAAAAAGAAAATAATGCTTATTCTGCTGTTTTGGGATAGACTGTTCAGAATATCTCTGTTAAATCAATCTGGTCCAGTGTGATATTCAAAGTCACTGTGTTTCCTGAATTTCTATTTGAATGATATGTCCAATGATGTAAGTCAGATGGTAATGTCTTCCTACTATTATTGTATTATTTTCAATTACTTCCTTTATGTTTGTTTGTAGCTGCTTTATGTATTTGGATGCTCCCATGTTGTATACATAAATATTTACAATTGTTAAAACTTCCTGTTATATTTTTTCCTTTATGATTATATATTGTTCTTCTTTATCTCTTGTTACATTCCCCTATTATTACTGCATTATTATCAATTAGTTCCATCATGTTTGGTGTTAACTGTTTTGACTCCTTCAGCTCTTGTTTATCTGGTAGTATCTTAGTTTGTCCTGCATTTATTTTTTTAATGATTTTATTTATTTATTTGACACACAGAGATCACAAATAGGGAGAAAATCAGGCAGAGAAAGAGGGGGAAGCAGGTTTCCTGCTGAACAGAGAGACCAATGTATGATTCAATCCCAGGACCCTGAGATCATGACCTGAGCCAAAAGCAGAGGCTTAACCCTTTGAGCCACCCAGGCACCCTGTCCTGCATTTCTTAAGGGCAACTTTGCTGAGCATAGAATTCCTGATTTACTTTTTTTTTTCCTTCAGCCCTTTAAAAATGTCTTCCCATTGACTTCTGGCAACATGATTTCTAATATGAAATTGGCTGTTAATTTTATTCAGTAACCCATATCTATAAGGAGTCACTTCCTTCTTACTGCTTTCAAGATTCTTCTTTTGACAATTTGACTCTAATGTATCTCCGTGTGAATATCTTTAGATTTATTCTTCTTAAGGTTTATTCAGGTTCTTGGCAGTGTAAATTTATATCCTTCATCAAATTTGGAAAGGTTTCATCCACTATTCTTTCAATTATTCTCTCTTCTCCCATCTCTCATCTCCCCTCAGATTCTCAAATGTGTTCTCGATGGTGTCCCACAGGCCTCTTCACCTCTGTTCATTTTTTTTCTTTCTTCTTCTGCTCCTTAACCTGGATAATTTCAAATGCCATATCTTTGAGCTTGATGATTCTTCTGCCTGAAGAACTGATGAGCCAATCCAGCATTTTTTTTCATTTCAATCGTATTATTCAGCTCCAGAATTTGTATTTGAGTCCTTGTTAAAATTTCTGTCTTATTGATTTTTCCTATTTGGTGAGACATTTGGTTTCTGATTTGTGTGTGTGTGTGTGTGTGTGTGTGTGTGTGTGTGTGTTTCAATTTTTTTTACTTAAATTTTAGTTAGTTAACATATAGTGTAATATTTCTTTCAAGAGCAAAATTCGGTGATTCCTCACTTACAGAGAACCTCCAGTGCTTAACACAATTGCCCTCCTTAATAACCCATCACTCATTCAGCCAATACTACCACTCACCTCCCCTCCAGCAACCCTCAGTTTGTTCTTGATAGTTAGGAGTCTCTTATGGTTTGCCTCCCTCTTTACCCCACTTCCTTATGTTTATACATTTTGTTTCTTAAATTTCACATATGAGTGAAATCATATGGTATCTGCCTTTCACAGACTGAGTTATTTCAATTACCATAATACACTGTACCTCCATAGATGTTGTTGCAAATGACAAGATTTCATTCTTTTTGATGACTTAGAAATATTCCACTGCATACATACACACACACACACACACACACACACACACACACACACACACAACTTCTTTCTCCATTCATTTGTTGATGAATATCTGGACTCTTTCCATAGTTTCTTTATTGTGAACATTGCTGCTATAAACATTGAGACATATGTGCCCCCCTTCAAATCATTGTTTGTATTCTTTGGAAAAATACCTACTTGTGCAAATTCTGGGTCATAGGGTAGTTCTATTTTTAACTTTTTGACAAACCTCCATACTGCTTTCCAGAGTGTGTGCACCAGTTTGCATTCCCTGCAACGATGTTAGAGGATTCTCCTTTCTCCACATCCTTGCCAACACCTGTTGTTTCCTGACTTGTTAATTTTAGCCATTATAACTGGTGTGAGGTGGTATTTCATTATGGTTTTGATTTGTATTCCCTTGATGCTGAGTGATGTTGAACATTTTTTCATGTATCTATTAACCATTTGTATGTCTTCTTTGGAGAAACGTCTGTTCATGTCTTCTGCCCATTTCTTGACTGGATTTTTTTGTTGTTTTTTGTGGTGCTGAGTTTGATAAGTTCTTACAGATTTTGGAAACTAGCTCTTTATTGGACAGGACATTTGCAAATATCTTCTCCCAATATGGAGATAGCCTTTTAGTTTTGTTGACTGTTTCCTCTGCTCTGCAAAAGCTTTTAATCTTCGTGAAATCCCTATAGTTCATTTTGCTTTTATTCCTCTGGCCTTTGGAGACTTGCCTGGCAAGAACATGCTGTGGCCTAGGTCAAAGAGGTTGCTGCCTGTGTTTTCCTCTAGGATTTTGATGGATTCCTATCTCACGTTTAGGTCTTTCATCCATTTTGAGTTTATTTTTTGTGTATGGTGTAAGAAAGTGGTTTAGTTTGGGGGCGCCTGGGTGGCTCAGTTGGTTAAGTGACTGCCTTTGGCTGAAGTCATGATCCCAGAGTCCCAGGATTGAGCCCCACATCGGGCTCTCTGCTCAGCGGGAAGCCTGCTTCTTCCTCTCTCACTCCCCCTGCTTGTGTTCCCTCTCTCGCTGTGTTTCTCTCTGTCAAATAAATAAATGAAAATATTTTTAAAAAAGAAAGTGGTCTAGTTTCATTCTTCTACTTGTGACTGTCCAATTTTCCCATCATCATTTGTGGAAGAGATGGTCTTTTTTCTGCTGGATATTCTTTCCTGCTTTGTTGAAGATTCATTGACCATAGAGTTGAGGGTCCATTTCTGGTTTCTCTATTCTGTTCCATTGATCTGTGTCTGTTTTTGTGCCAGTATCGTAATGTCTTGATGATTACAGCTTTGTAATACAAGTTGAAATCCAGCATTGTGATGCCACCAGGTTTATTTTTCTTTTTCAACATTACTTTGGATATTCAGGGTCTTTTGTGGCTCCATACAAGTTGGAAGATAGTTTGCTCCAGCTCTGTGATAAATGTTGATGGTATTTTGATAGGGATTACATTAAATGTGTATATTGCTTTAGGTAACATAGACAGTTTCACAATATTTGTTCTTCCAATCCATGAACATGGGATATTTTTCCATTTCTTTGTGTCTTCCTCAATTTCTTTCATAAATGTTCTATTCTTTTTTATTACATTATCTTATTTTTTCAGTGTTCCAAGATTCATTGTTTATGAATAGAGCACACCCAGTGCTCCATGCAATACATGCCCTCAATACCCACTACCAGGCTCACTTAACTCCTCCCGCCTTCCCTTCCAAGACCCTCAGTTTATTTCTGAGTCCAAAGTCTCTCAAGTTTCATCTCTCTCCTTGATTTAACTGTTCTATTCTTTTCAGAGTACAAATCCTTTACCTCATTGGTTAGATTTAATCCTAGGTGTCTTATGGTTTTTGGTGCAAATATAGACGGGATTGATTCCTTGATTTCTCTTTTAATGCCTCATTGTTATTGTATTGAAATGTAACAGACTTCTGTGCACTGATTTTATATCCTGCAACTTTGCTGAATTCCTGTATGAGTTCTAGCAATTTGAGGATTGAATCTTTTAGGGTTTTTTTTTAGAGTGTCATGTCATCTGCAAATAATGAAAGTTTGATTATTTCCTTCCCCTTTCAGGTGTTTTTTTTTTCTTTTTTCTGTCTGATTGCTGAGGCTAGGACTTCTAGTACTATGTTGAAAACAATGGTGAGAGTGGATATCCTTGTCATGTACCTGACTTTAGGGGAAAAGCTCTCAGTTTTTCCCCATTGAGAATGATATTCGCTCTGGGTTTTTCATATATGGCTTTTATGATATTGAGGCATGTTCCCTCTATCTCTACATGGTGAAGAGTTTTTATCAAGAAAGGATGCTATATTTTATCAAATGCTTTTTTTACATTGATCGACAGAGAGAAAGAGCACAATTGGAGCAGTAGGCAGGAGAGGAAGAAGCAGGCTACTCATTGAGCAGACAGCCCTATGTGGGGCTTGCAAGGACCACGGGATCATGACCTGAACAGAAAGTAAATACTTAACTGAATGAGCCACCCAGGCACCCCATTTCTCCATCAATTGAGAGGATCATATGGTTCTTGTCCTTTCTTTTATTAATGTGATGTATCACATTGATTGATTTGGGGTTGTTGAACCACCCTTGCAGTCCAGGCATAAATCCCACTTGGTCATGGTGAATAATCCATTTAATGTACTATTGGACCATAGCATCTGGAAATATTCATGTGACAGGGCTTCTGAGGCTTGAGCTGCTTGATATATATGGTCTTCCAGAAGTCATGACATTGTATGAGTGACCTCTATAAATTGAGCTTGTATTAACAAATAGTAAATACCTAGATTTGTGCTTGTTACACTAAAGATTGTGATAAGACCTCATATGATAGGTAAAAAGATAGTTTAGTGCTTTTTGTGTGGGAAAGTTAGATGAGAAAGTGGACCTTCCAGTTGGCGTAGGGAGACCTGAGTACGAAATATGCATACAACAAAGGTCAATTTGTATAGGATAGGAGGGGAGGAATGGAGTAGTAAAGCATGTGGCCCTGCTGAATGAGAGTGGTACCACAGAAGAACAAGTAGCCCAAGGTGGCTTGGAGGGTAACATTTCCGGTGGGAAAATTTAAATCAGTTCAGACATGTAAGGGCCAAATAGTCTTAATGGAGGGACAAGGTTATGTATAATATTGATTGATGGTGGGAGGCAGGAAGCTTGTGGGGTCCATGAAAGGAATGGTAATGAGGTAAAGAGAATGCTGGGAAAAGATACAAGGATCACAGTGGGAGAGGGTGAAGAGCAGTCATTTTGGATATCAAACATCTCGAAGAGGACAGGAATGAGTTGCATAAGTAGTTGCCCAGGCTGGAGCACTAGGTAGCAGACACAGCAGTGCTGGAGGTTTAGCTCTTAGGTTACATGCTTTTATATAGATATTTTCCAGCAGACCTAAAAACACAGAAAGTGAAGATGATAACTGTGGGATAGTGGACAGTGAAATGCAGGTTGTTGGACAAGGGAAAATCATAGTTACTGCAGTTGTGGTGGTAACAATGAGAAGAGATATGGAGGCAGTTATAGGAATGGATTCATGGCTAAGTCCTAATTGTCAAGCATAGTAGAGGGGTAGAGTCTTAGGCTTTTGTTAAGGGTACATTTCCCCCCCTCATGTACCCAAGAAGGGAAATTAAATGGTGTGACATCAATTGGAATACATCAGCTAACTGGTAGGCTGCTAACTTGCACCAAAAGTGCATGCATGAAGATAGAAAAGAGTGGATCAAGAACAAATCTAAATAATCTACCTGGAATTCCTTGATGCATCAGGAATCTATAATGGAGACCATCAATAAGCTTTAGTTCCCTGCAAGTTGTCCTTATATTATGTAAGAGAAGTTCTGAAATCACAGAGATGTAGATAAACAAAATGGATGGGATCTTCTGTTAAGCAGTCAACAACAACTGTGGTGGCACTGGCATTAGATAGGTAGGGAACAGAGGCCTGAATACATAGAAATTGAGAGATAAGGTAGCAGGACAGAGAAAAGAGGGAACCTGAGAAAATTATAGGGCATCTAGGTAGGCACACAAGTGAGGTGGAAGAGTCAAGGGTTGAATTTGGGAACAGAGAAGATATTAGATCTTTATTTGGTGGGTTTTGGCATGGGATTGTATGGGCAGGACATCTTAGGGCATCAGTGTCAAGGTCTGAACTGCCAAGTTGTGCTGAGATCATTATTTGAGGTATGTTTATCTACTAAGTAAATGTAGCCAATAGCCCAACTGTGGAAGGAACAAAAATGCCCTTCAACAGACAAATGGATAAAGAAGATGTGGTCCATATATACAATGGAATATTATTCAGCCATCAGAAAAGATGAATACCCACCATTTGCATCGACTTGGATGGGACTGGAGGAGATTATGTTAAGTGAAATAACTCAAGCAGAGAAAGTCAATTATCATATGGTTTCACTTATTTGTGGAACTTAAGGAATAGCATGGAGGACATTAGGAGGAGGACTGGAAAAATGAAGGTGGGAATTAGAGGGAGAGATGAGCCATGAGAGACTGTGGACTCCAAGAAACAAACTGAGGGTTTTAGAGAGGAGGAGTGGGGGGATGGGTGAGCCTGGTGATGGGTATTAAAGAGGGCAATATTGCATGGAGTACTGTGTGTTAAACGTAAACAATGGCTCAGTCCCTCCTGCGTGGGTGTGCACCACAGACTCCCTGGGCAGACACAAGGTTCTACGACCCAAAATCAGTTGCAGTTTCCATGGCGTGGGAGCGAAATGACAAGCCGGGGCTTTGGATGCCAATCTGACCAATGGCTATGGGTGCGCCCAGTTGTGACAGGCGGCCAAGGGGGAAAATATAAGGAGAGGCTGTGGGCCCCACACCAACAAGAGGGTTGCTAACTAGTGGCTCTCTCTGGGAAGAAGGTGTGGGCGCAGACATCTTGCTCTGACCTGACTTCCTGAAAAGCTGCAAAAAGCCACTAAAGAACAAAACCTCCTGAGAACTAAAGCCTAAAAACCTGGTTGCCATGGAGCCCAGCCCCTAGGAAGGGGGCGGGGACTCACCCAGGTAGAAGGGACTGAAAAACAGCAAGGCAGGCCCCTCCCCCAGAAGGCAAGTTAGAAGATCAAGAGGACAACACCAAAACTGTAAAACCCCAACATCGGGGGAAAAGACAACTTATTAAGTTCCTGGCACTGCCCCAAAAGCTGTACGCTTTATAGATACAGATTTTCACTTTATTTTCTTTTTTAACGTTTTTCTATTTTTACTTTTAAAGTTTCCACTTTAAATTTAAAAATTCATTCTCATGGTTATTGTTCTTTTAATTTTTATAGCTTTTGTTTTAATTTAAATTCATTTTATTTTTTCAGTGTTCCAAGATCTATTACCCATGCCCCACACCTAGTGCTCCATGCAATAGGTGCCCTCAGTACCCACCAACAGCTCTCCCATCCCCCCACCTCCTCCCTCCAAGTCCCTCAGTTTGTTTCTGTGTCCAAAGTCTCTCAAGTCTCTCAAGTTTCATTTCTCTCCCTGAATTACCCTACTTCCCATTTCCTTTCCTTCTCCTACTGTCCTCCATATTACCCCTTATGCACCACAAGTAAGTGAAACCATGTGATACTTGACCCTTTCTACTTGGCTTATTTCACTCAGAATAATCTCCTCCAATTCAGCCCATGCTGCTACAAAAGTTCGATATTCATCCTTTCTGATGGAGGCGTAGTATTCCGTTGTATATATGGACCACATCTTCTTTATCCATTCATCTCTTGAAAGTGGCACTTATTATTACAACGTGATACTTAATACAACACTCCATAATAACTTTTTACCTTGAACTTTTTTCAAATATATACCTGTGTTTTCTGTTGTTGTTGTTGCTTCTCTTGTTTGTTTGTTTTTTTCTGTTTTTTCTCTTTCTTCTCTCTTCATTCCTTTGTTCTTTTTTTTAAAAATATACATATAGTTATAAGCTTCAACGTAATCTTGCATTTCTATTCAATACTACCCCTATATACAAACAAGTTCTAATCTCCCTATATCCTTACAAAGTGGACTCCTCTAACAATAATAACAAGACAAACCCAGGAGGATCTAAAATAATTTCCTTGCCCACAAGGAGGGTTTGCACTCACCTTCCCGCCCTAGTCTGTCAGTGTTTCTGTGTAATTGTTTTTTTCCTTTGTAATATATAAATATTGTCCTTGGGGGTCATTCGGGTTGGGCTTAGCTTTTTGATCTCTTCAACGTTCTTTTACTCTTGATGGTCTTTTTCTTTACCCTGTTGTAGTTTTGTACCATATAAATCCTACCATTGGGGCCCACTCTGCCCGGGTATTTTTTCCTGCTTCCTTTCTCTTATTCTCTCTCTTTTTTTCTTTCTTCTTCCTTTTCGGTGGTGACTTCTGATTGCTCCGAAACTTTCCAGTGAACAATTCACCTGGATAGTGGTTGATATATTCAGCCATACATCCCCTCAACCACTATTTGCCAAAATGACTGGGAGGAGGAAAAACTAACTGGAGAAAAACCCAGAGAATACAACCCCTGTAACAGAATTACCGGGAATGAACATAAACAATACGACAGAAATGGAATTCAGGGTAGCAATCGTCCAAGCAACGGCTAACTTGGAAAAGAACATTGGTCTCAAGATAGAAGCCCTAATGACAGAAGTGAAAGCCGAGGTTACAAAGGCTATTAATGAGATGTAATCTAATTTAAATATGCTAAGAGCTAGAGTAAGTGAAGCTGAAGATCGTATTAGTGATTTAGAAGACAGATGGATTAAGAAGGAGGAGCAAGAGAAGTCTTGGAACAAACAGCTAAAATCCCATGAAAATAGAATGCGGGAAATAAATGATGCATTAAACGATCCAATATCAGAATTATTGGAATCCCCAAAGGAGTTGAGAGAGAGAGAAGCCTAGAAGATATAGTTGAACAAATCATAGATGAAAATTTCCCTAATTTGGGGAATGAAACAAATGTCCATGTCCTGGAGGCCACGAGGACACACCCCAAGATCAATGAGGCCCATAAAACCTCCAGGCATATAATTATGAAATTCATGAATCATAAAACCAAAGAGTATGTCTTAAGGGCAGCAAGGGTGAAGCAATCCCTTACGTATAGAGGGAGGACCATCAGAACAGCATCAGACCTATCCACAGAAACCTGGCAAGCCAGAAAGGGCTGGCAAGACATAATCAGGAAATTACATGAAAAAAATATGCAACCAAAGATAATGTACCCAGCAAGGTTGAAGGAGAAATAAAGAGCTTCCAGGACGTCCAACAACTAAAAAATTATGCAACCACCAAGCCAGCACTACAAGAAATATTAAGAGGGGTTCTATAAAAGAGAAATGAACCCAAGAGTGACACAGAAAAGAAATTTACAGACGTAATTTATAGAAACATGAACTTCATAGGCAACATGATGTCAATAAAAACATATCTATCAATAATCACTCTCAATGTGAATGGCCTACATGCTCCAATAAAAAGGCACAGGTTTGCAGACTGTATAAAACGACAGGACCTGTCCATATGCTGTTTACAAGAGACACATTTTGAATCTAAAGGCACTTCCAGATTTAAAGTGAAGGGATAGAGAACCATCTTTCATGCCAATGGACCTCAAAAGAAAGCTGGGTAGCGATTCTCATATCAGACAAATTGGATTTCAATCTAAAGACTGTAGTCAGAGACACAGAAGGACACTACATCATTCTTAAAGGGTCTATACACCAAGAAGATCTAACAATTGTAAATATTTATGCCCCCAACATGGGAGCAGCCAACTACATAAGCCAACTGTTAAGCAAAATAAAGAGTCATATTGATACGAACACATTAGTTGTAGGTATTAACATACCACTTTCAGCAATGGACAGATCATCTAAACATGAAATCAACAAAGAAACAAGAGCCTTGAATGACACATTGGACCAGATGGATCTCACAGATATATTCAGAACATTCCACCCTAAAACAGCAGAATACTCATTCTTCTCAAGTGCACATGGAACTTTCTCCAGAATAGACCACATACTAGGTCACAAATCAGGGCTCAACCGATACCAGAAGATTGAGATTATTCCCTGCATATTCTCTGAACACAGTGCCGTGAAACTGGAACTCAACCACAACAAAAAGTTCAGAAGAAAATCAAACACTTGGAAGCTAAAGACTATCCTGCTCAAGAATCTGTGGATCAACCAGGAAATCAAAGAACTGAAACACTTCATGTAAACCAATGAGAATGACAATACATCAATCCAAAACCTATGGGATACAGAAAAAGTAGTCCTAAGGGGGAAATACATAGCCATCCAAGCCTCACTCAAAAAAAATTGAAAAATCCCGAATACACCAACTCTCATTACACATTAAAGAACTGGAAAATCAACAAAAAATTAAACCACCTCCCCAAAAGACAGGAAATAATTGAGATTAGAGCAGAGATAAATGAATCAGAAACTAGAGATACAGTAAAACACATCAATGAAACTAGAAGCTGGTTCTTTGAAAGAATTAATAAGATTGATAAACGATTTGCCAAACTCATCCAAAAGAAAAGGGAGAGGACCCAAATTAATAAAATTATGAATGAAAGGGGAGAGATCACAACTAACACCAAGGAAATAGAAACAATAATCAGAAATTACTATCAATAATAATATGCCAATAAGTTTAACAACCTAGAAGATATGGATACATTCCTGGAAAACTATAAACTTCCAAGACTGAAACAGGAAGAAATTGACAATCTGAATAGACCTATATTTAGTAATGAGATTAAAGCAGTGATCAAAAACCTCCCAAAAAACAAGTGGTTGGTACTGAGGGCACATATTGCATGGAGCACTGGGTGTGGGGCATAAACAATAAATCTTGGAACACTGAAAAATAAAATAAATTTTAAATTTTAAAAAAATATAAAGACCCACAATGCTTGTGAAGCTGAAAAAAATTAAAAAATCAAAAATTAAAAATAATAAAATAATTTTAAAAAGCATCCTCAGGCTCTTTGTTGAGACTAGACTGAAAGAGGACAAGTATAAAAGTTGGGAAATGATAAAGCTATCAGAATAATATAGACAAAAGATTTAGGTCTGTCATGTCAGCATGGTAGCATTAAAGGCGATGACATATGAATGAATTCTGAACAACCTAACAAGTCTCAATTCATTTCAACAGATTTAAATCATACCAAGAGCATTCTCTGACAACAATGTAATTAAATTAGAAATCAGTAATGAAAAGATATCCAAAAACTCTCTAAATATTTGGAAACTCAGTAATAAATTTAAAAATAACCCATAGTTTTAAGAAGAAATTTTAAAAAGTGAAAGTATAAAGCTTTTAGAATGGACTTAAAATAAAAAGAAAACATACCAAATATGTGGCATGTAACTAAAGCTAAGTGGGGGGAAAGAAGGAAAACAGAAACTCATAACTACAGACTAGAAAGTGGTGAAAGTTGGAGGGGAAAGGATTAGAAGGATGGGAAAACTAGAGGAATAGGATTAAAAGGAAACAACTTTCAGTTATAAAATAAGTAAGCATCAAAGATGAAAATTATAGCACAGGGAATACAGTTAATGATATTATAATATTGTTTATCATGACAGATGTTAACTACATTTATCATGGTGAACACTGAGTAATGAACTGTCCAACCACTAAATCTCGTACACTTAAAGCTAACATTGTATGTCAACTATAATTCAATAATAAAACATTAAAAATATATAGCAATAGGTTCCTATGTTAAAGAAAAAGAATGACCTCAGGGGATGGATGAATAAGTGGAGATTAAGAAAAAAATGGATATCTTTCAGGGTTACCTCTGAATGAGGCTTACTGCAGCAGCATTCGCTTTTCAACTTGTACCCACGTACTGGGCCAACTCATGCATGAATCAGGCTCAGGCCATTTCTTAATCAGCTGCTCATAAGGGATCTCTCATGGCCATAAATGTGAGTTGAGACCTGAGGCTGTGAGTAAAAGTTTTTTTTTGTTTTTTTTTTTTCTTTTTTAATGATTTTATTTATTTATTTTTCAGAGAGAAAGAGAGAGAGAGAGAGAGAGAGAGAGAGAGAGAGAGAGAGAGAGAGAACATGTGAGTGCACAAGCAGGAGGAGGCAGAAGGTGGTTCCACACTGAGCAAGGAGCCTGATGTGGGACTCAATCCCCAGACCCTGAGATCATAACTTGAGCTGAAAGCAGACACCTAACCAACTGAACCACCCTGGGGCCCCTAAAACTTTTGATAACTGGGGGCCTGGGGTAGCCACCCCAGTAGTTTAATTGTGCTTTCTGGACATGTGCCCATGTCAAAACTCAGCCATGTTTTTTCTTATTTGTTTCTTTCTTTGTTTATTATGTTCTTCTGATTTACAATGAATTGTTGCTGGACCCAATCAAACTCATGATTTTGTGCATCTAACAGTATCGTGATGGGAAACCCTGTCTGTGTGTTCACTTGGTGTTGCAGGATCAGGTGCTCTGTCTCTATGAAGGTCTAATAACATGCCATGGGATCTTTTTCGAATGATGTCTAGTTTTTCATTGTAAATGGCTTAGCTTTCATCCAAAACATCACAGAGTATGTTGTAAACCTCCTATTGGTTGTTGCTATTAATTCTACCTATAATCTATTCTTCTGCATGTACCTCTGATGCTATAAGATCTGCTCCGTCATATGGCCCAAGCAGAGAGCTGCTTATACCCCAACTGGACCTGCTGCAGGGTATTTTATTACTAGATCCCTAAAAATTTCACTGATATGAATTTGTAATGGTTTTATCTCCCACCCTCTGGATGATATGTGTTTTACTAAGGACTCAAATGTACCTTTAAGTTCTTTCTCATCTGATGCAATTAACATGATGTCATCTATATAGCAAACCAAAAAGATGTTCTGCAGAATGTCCAAGTGTTCCACATCTCTTAAGACTACATTATAACAGGGGCGCCTGGGTGGCTCAGTTGGTTGGACAACTGCCTTCGGCTCAGGTCATGATCCTGGAGATCCGGGATCGAGCCCCACATCGGGCTCCCTGCTCGGCGGGAAGCCTGCTTCTCCCTCTCTCACTCCCCCTGCTTGTGTTCCCTCTCTGGCTGTGTTTCTCTCTGTCAAATAAATAAAATCTTTAAAAAAAAAAAGACTACATTATAACAGAATTTTAGTATTCACATATCCTTGGAATAAGCCACAAATTAATATGTTGTTCAAATAATGGGAATGTAAACTGCACCTGCACGTTCTTCATGGTTAGAATGCAAAGGGACATATTTGTTAAATCAGTGGCCACATAGCATGTACTTGAAATGTTAATCTGCTCTAGCAAAGTTATCACATTCAACACAGCAGACACAATTGGAACTAATACTTGTTTGAGTTTGTGATAGTTTACTCTCTCCTTTCATAATCCCTCTGGTCCAGACTGATGAATTAAATGGGAAAATGATGGGCATCATTATTTAAGTCCTGCATCCTTTACGCCTTTAAGGGTGACAACAAATTTCTGCATCTCCCCATAGGGTTTTATATTCTTTCTTTCTTTTTTTAGTGACTTGACTGAAGTGTAGAGTTTCAGAGGATTCCACTTGGATTTCTCTAGAATGATAAATTTTTCCTCAGAGGCTAAGAAACCAATGCGGAGTTCTGTCATCTATCATGTATATCCATTCTAATTATATTATTTGTGGATCAAGGAGACGACAGATATTTCATGGACTCATTAGAACAACAATGAGCCAGATATGGACAGACTCATTAGAATCACAGTGAGTTAGCCTGGGCTAATTCATATGCTCCCTCTCCAACAGAAGACCACGAATATGTTTCAGGTCTTCAGACATCAATGTCAACTAGCGTCCTATGTCCAAAATATAAAAATGCCCTCAGTGTACAATTAACTAAGGATATGGCCATAGGTCCCTTTGGAAAAAGGCTAAGAACCATTAATACATATATTGATATATAAACTTGCTATAGAATTGCAACATCCTTCTTTCTGTGTACCTGATATCTATGTTGTCTCTTTAGGCTGAAAAGACAATATACTCTGGGGTGTAGGTCTATTGGATTAAGTGCTAACGTGAAAGTCAGAAAGTATGTGTCTCATAATCTGACCCATCATTTTTTGTAGCATATGAGGTAGAGCACATCCTCTCTCACCATGTTAAGTGCCCAATAAATGCCAATTCTTATTTAATAAAGAACTAAATGTCCTTTGGTGCTTTTGAGTAATTTTGGAATACAAGGCCCTACCAAAGTATTCAGACCCCATCCAAACCTTCTAGAATGGAGTTGTTTATTTTATTTTTTACAAAAATATTTATTTCTTTTAATTTTAATTCCAGTATAGTTAACATACAATATATAAGTTTCAGATGTACTATACAATGATTCAACAATTTCATACATTACCCAGTGCTCATCACAACATTCCTCTGCTTCTGTTATTTATTCCATCCAGTGTAATTTTAATTTCATTTATTGTGCTCCTCCCCTCTAACTGGTTCTTTTTAATCTTTTTGCTAAGGATTTCACTGATGTCCTCTACTTTTTTCTCAAGTCCAGTAAGTATCTTTATATTATTTTAAATTCTCCATCAGGTGTGTTATTTATTATATCAATTTCACTTAGGTCTCTTACTGTGGTTTTGTCCTATTCTTTCATTTGTGACATTTTCTTCTGTTTCCTCAATTTGTCTAACTCTGTGTATATTTCTCTGCATTAGGAAAGGCAGCTATGACTCTCGCCTTTTTTTTTTTTTTTAGGATCCTAAATGCAACGTCCTTTAATGTGATGATCATTCATTTAGAAAGCATTAAATTTCAGTGGTAATTGAATTACAAAGCTTTTAGGTCCTTCCAAATACAAGTATATTCTCACCATCACTGTAATTTTTACAGAACTACCCTAATTCCTGGAATTCTTCCTAAACCTCAGACCGAGTGCTAAATTGACATTCACTTTCTAGGAATCATCACATTTTCAGGACTTGAATATTACTCTCAGTTTCTCTCCCATCTACAGACAAAGGGCTGGTATCCAAGAGCTATAAAGAACTACTCAAACTCAACACCCAAAAAGAAGATGAACACATCCAAAAATGGGCAAGAGACATGAAGAGGCACTTCTCCATAGAAGATATACAAACGGCTAACAGACACATGAAAAAATGTTCAGTGTCACTAGCTATCAGGGAAATTCAAATCAAAACCACACTGAGATACCACCTTACACCAGTCATAATGGTCAAAATTAACAAGACAGGAAACAACAAGTGTTGGGGAGGCTGCGGAGAAAGGAGAATCCTCTTACACTGTTGGTGGGAATATAAACTGGTGCAGCCGCTTTGGAAAACAGTGTGGAGATTCCTTAAAAAATTAAAAATAGAGCTAACCTATGACCCTGCAATTGCACTACTGGGCATTTACCCCAAAGATACAGATGTAGTGAAAAGAAGGGCCATATGTACCCCAATGTTCATCGCAGCAATGGCCACAATCGCCAAACTGTGGAAAGAGCCAAGGTGCCCATCAACAGATGAATGGATAAAGAAGATGTGGTACATATATACAATGGAATACTATGCCTCCA